>SNQN01014191.1:0-11225 GCA_008642245.1 Bassia scoparia | reverse complement strand
TTAAATTAATTTAATGAGTTTATTTACTTGTTTTAATCTAAATGAGAATTAATTTCTGGTTAGGCTTAATGGTTAAATGATTAACTTAACAGAAACTACCGACATTATAGTCATAAGGGATCGAATTCCGAGTCTTTGATAACCATTTTATTGGTGTTTAATATATTTAAGATGTGTTTACGTCAGAAATTCATGAGGTACATTTGGTGTTGATTTGTAGTCAATTCGTAAAACTTTATGGAGGTAGTATGACTTTGGTTAATATTTATTCCACTTATTATAATTGTGATTTTGGAGAAATCCTAGTGTAGACCATGAATCTACATTTCGCTTAAAGAGAATTTATCTTCTCTAATTCGTTAATCAGGAACTTTCTTAAGGGTACGATTTCCCTAAATATCCAATGATTGGTGCGTTTAATATCAATGAGGTGCAAGAAAAAGAAGTATTTACATGTAAAACCTAACAAAGGAAAATACCATAAAATAGTTCGTCTTCATCAAGAAGTTAGTAATTTTAGAGCTATATTTAAATTATGACAGAATTCGACCATTTTTTAGATAGATAAATCAGGAAGGATTAGCATTTCCTTAGGTTATTATATTCGCTTCTAGTACCTAGTTACTATTATTGAATCTAGAGAATTCATTTCAATTTACTTTACATTACATAACAGTATATTTTTAAATTATCGATGTTTAAATTTTAATATACTTTTTACAACAACACAAGTAATTAAACTTTCTGGTTACGTATTACTCTTATCCCATAGTATTTTCACTTATGAGATTTTGTGAGAGTTTATATTGAGAGCATTATAAAGTTTCTCTCGTGTTTTAAGTGGTGATTTAGTGAGTGATGGTGATGTTTTGTGCTATGAACATCCTATATTATTAAAGATATATTAATGTAGTTCAACCAACACAGATGAAAGAGGTAGATCTGAGGAACATAAGTGTTGTGAAAAGTAACTGTCCTCCTTACTTAAAATAATTACACTCAATACAAAACAAAAAAATCAGTGTATAATAGAGGACTATGATAATTGTATTATATCTCTATGTCTCTACGAAAGGAAAAAAATTAAAACACCGTGACAACGATTAATCTCTCTCTAACCTTAGAATCATAAATTCAAAAGACAGATTGGAGACCACTAACTCTTAAAGTAAAAAACGGAAGAGAAGTAGTCCATCTTATCTTCATCCTAACAAATAAGGAAAACAATAAGAGAACAAGATCAACTTCTTATATTATATATTAGTACCACCTGCTTAATTCAACCTTAAAGACGGGCCCAAAATAAACCTTCTCGTAACCCAAAGAGGACCCTAGCGTTGATTAACCTAATTTTGTCCTCGTTAATATTCGTTTATTGTCGTGACGGTTTAAGGTAGCGTCTGAGCGAATTTGTTACTCTTGTCTCGTCATCCTCATGACATACTTATTATCTTCTTTTTTCTCGTTAGAGACCTTATTTTTCTAATTATGTGACCGTCTAATTCGTTTTCATCGATTTTTCGGGTATAATTTATTAATCAATTACAGTACTGTGACATCTTCCACTGTCGATTATGTGCTTGTGATTCGGGGAGACTTACGGTTCTCAATTCATATTGGTCTGTGCTATCATTTGATTGCTTCTCTGTGTTATTTGTATTTCGTGTTGACTGAGTTTAAGATGTACATGTGAGTGTTGAAAAGGTTAGTATGTGTATTCTACGTTGTTCTTCTACGCTACAAAAATCTAATTCGTTGACTTTGCTTCTATTTAGCCTGTTGTATAATGAAAGAATCTTGATTGAGATTGACTTAGTATGGTTGCAAATAAGGAGTATTCTGGGAATTTTTGTGTGGTACAATTAAAGTAGAGAGATGTTACTCACAGATATGTTCTCAGTGATTAGAAATTTTCTATGTTGATGAATTTGTTATCAGTTCGATACTGGCGGCATGGAAGAAGGTCAGTTTAGTTTAGTTTAATACGGTTAATAATGTATATATTTAATATAGTAGTTATTGTTCACTAGAATGTCTCTATATTGTTTTCGCGAAAAAGGTTTCTTGATCGTTTTGGAAGATTATTAATGGTATATGGCGATTCTAGGGTTAAGGTTTAGTGATATTATCAAATTCTGGAACGACTGATATTATGGATTTGTTGAAAGTTAATTAATGAGAATTTAAGAAGAGAGGCTAGCGTTTGAGAGTTTAGAAGTTGATGGTTAATTTGAGAATATTGTGGTTCCACCCTCTATTACTTGAGAAGAAGAGGAGTTATCTATCACCTGATTATCTTTGGAATGAACGAAGAGACTCATATTCAGTTAATTATCGTATATCTTTGTCTACGAGAGGTTGAATGTTAGAGGAATTTGATATCAGAGAGCTCAAGGAGAGCTTTTGAATGAATTGTATGTGTTTCACTCCGATAGTAGCTACGGATATTTGTTTAGATATATCTCGATGGGCTCAGAGTGATTGATGTAATTATAGGAGGATTGTGAAATTTGACTTTGAAGTGAAGGGGTGGATTGGTGTCTTAATTCGGGAGTAGGACTCTAGTAGAGGAGCAAAGGTCAAGATCAGAGAGTTGGGAGTTTGACCTATAATAAGATTGATGGGTTATCTTAGATTAGATTATTCATGTGGGAAAAGGTTCGTCTGGGTTTAGCCATGGAGCGAAGTGTGCGAGATGAGGGGTTTTATAGAGGAGAAAGGTGGTATATAGCTTTATATAGAGAGAGTTGGTAACATTCGGGTAGATGACTAAGAAGAACGAATCATGATATGGAGTCATTGATGTGAAGTGATTGATGAGGAGGTAACATAAATGTAGGGTCTGTTGATGATAAAGCCACAAAAGGTGCTAAGAGGGAAGTTTCTGGTACATAGAAGAAGAGAGAGAATGTTGCTTCACAGTAGAAGTAAGACGTGAGTTCTTCGCAATTGAATGAATAAGATACTGATTGGCAAAATATTTTCACAAGTTTGAGTGAGAAGAATATGATGGGTATATGCGGTGTAAACATCAGACTGGGAAACCATAGAAGTGAAATGGGAGTCTTGGATTATTGACTACTTGGAATTGAAGATGATAAATTAAGTCTGGACGAATATACTCACAGAAGCGAGTTATCTCTTCTGTTGATAATTACAATTTTGATTAGATATATTGGACGTCATCTAATAGTGTCTCTACATGTCATGATAATTGGGCTAAATTATATCACACTGGTCAAATTGTGAAAATGAATTACGGGTAATGGAATTATGTTGGGTAAAGTTGATAACAGACATGGATTGATGGTTAATGTAGATACATATATTTAAAATTAGTAATGTGATAAGTAGACTCACTTTGTGTTGAGTTAACTATGTTAATCTTTATGAACGTTTTAATGCAGCTAGAAGCCTATGAGTGTTTACGGAAGCAGATGTGAGGTGTAGTTTAATGTGTTGCACTAGCGCTTCAAAGCCTTATTATTAGGAATGCATGTTAGTTCAAATATCTCCATAGTATTTCATAATGGTGCTTTATTCAGTGATTCGAAAGATAGTTCGTATATGAAAATTAATGTATCCCAAAAATAATTTATGTCTAAATTCATTTAAATACATCAGTGTCCAAATTCGTTGTATTATAGTTGTATAAGGTGTCATTTTATTGATTACATGTAATTAAAATTTACTTTATTATTGATTTTTATTTACTTTTTTCAAAAATATAACTTTTAATACCAAGGGCAATAATGACATTTAAGGGGGGCTATAGCTCTCGTTTCAAATTAATGGATTTTTATTAAATTTTTAACTAATTAATTAAACTTTCTTTTTTTATCATGGTGAAAAATTAGTTATATACTTTTTTTAATGTTTCTTAGTTGAAAATCAAAAAAATAAATAATTTTTTTTTAGACAATCAAGTCTTTAATCATTAAGGGTATTTACTTTTTAATCATATAATTGGCTTCCCCTATGTTATATAATAGAGTTAATGATATTTCTTAAATTAAGTTCGATATTAATTCTTAACCATAAAAATTCTCACTGTAACTTTATTTAACTAGTTTCTTCATAGTTTCATTCACATTTTAGTTTTTAAGTTTGTTCATTTATTATACGATGTTTTCATTTTGATTTTATGTTTCTTTTTCGTTTTCTCTTCTCTTTTCCAGACTCTATGTTGTTTGTTTATGGTTTCATTCTCATTGTTTTCATTTTCATCTTTTTTTAGTCCATTTTCGTTGATGTATTTTCTAGTTCGTTTAATTTTGTTTTTGTAATTTTCACTTGCTCTCTGTCAAATCCTTTTTCTTCAACTTTGTTAAATTCTGAAAGTGTAAACACTATCTCCAATGTTGATGTACTGAGATTTTGCTATAAGAAGATTGACGACCGATAAGAAATACAATTATTAAACCATTAAAAGACTTTTAGGAGGATGAAAAAAATGATTATCAATGTTGTTTTCATTTGAGTCGTCCTTGTTCGTTAATACGAAGAATAAGCGTATGTTTCAACGAATTGAAGTTTATGAATATTTACATTACAAATAAAAAACAGTAAAGTTAAAAAGAGATAATTAACAAGTAATAAATCTAGATCTATAATCCATCTCATTAACTCTTGATATATAGTTGAATGGTTTATAAATTTGTACATATTAATTATTATTATATTTAATTACTTAAAACACTATGCACGCATACGGGTGCATTTTTAACAGTGTGTGTGTTATAGAGTCAGGATCCAATGAAACAACAAGTTATATGGAACGTGAAAACCAAATCAAATGGATACATTTAACGTGTAAGGGTACATACATAATATAAAGGGGTACACGAGACTGGAATTACTGTTGAAAGCAAACAAAAAAAATAAAACCCAAAACACTGTAGCAACACATGTACCCCTTTAAACCTCCAATGTAACCCAAATTGAATTATAAGTATATTGCTAGATTTATATGTGTTACGGTTGGCAAATAACAACATTTTTAAAATTAACGATCAAGATTGTTTCTCACACTTCTTATTTTAAGGGTTCTTCTCGTTGGATCCTAACTAATTTTTGTAGATACATGTGCATATTTTTTTATTTATGAGATAAACGATCAAGATGTGCATAAGTTTAAAGTAAATGTGCAAATTCTTTTACATCAATGTGCATATTTTTTTGGGTTTTTGTACATTCACAGGATCAAGATTGCTTCTCAAACTTTTCATTTTAAGGGTGCTATACATTTGATCCTAAATATATATTATATCATATGTGTTACGACTGGTAAATAACAACATTGTTTGACATAGTGTGTTACGGTTGGCAAATAACAACATTGTTGGACATAGTGAGTAATGAAACATGTATTAGTGAGTAATGAATCATATATTCAGAAGGAAGGACGAACAACTTGGCGTCATAAAATAAGGAGTAACAACATCATTGGACTTGGCTTCATAAAAATAAGAAGAAAAAGAAAAGACAAATGAGGATATTATTACAACATAAAATCATTAAAAAAAGTTCGGTCCTAAACAACTTAAGTAGCATAGCTAGTATAAATAGAGACAAATATATATTATCACAACTCACAAACAAAGAAAAAGCAATTGTATTCTATTCTACTGTACAATACACTAAAGAAATTGAAGCGCTCGATCAAACTCAAAGAAAATGAAGATAGTAATGTCATTCCTTTTGGCTGCAGGTAATTAACAATCTCATTATACGATAGATCGAGCAGCATGTATACAATTTAATGAGTTTTCGACGTAGTCATCACATCATATTTTCAGTTTGATATATATATATATATATATATATATATATATATATATATATATATATATATATATATATATATTATATTTTGTATAGGAATAGGATCATGTGAAACACACCCTTAGGTAAAAACTTTTAATCTTGACCGTATGATTTCGAGATGGACGGTCGCGATTTAATCTATGTATACTTGTAGTTCAATATGGGGTACATTGAAGGTTTAAAGGGGTACACATGTATTGTTCATAACAGTAGCTGAAAGTCTTGTGTATCCTTTTACTGTTTATATGTACTCCCTTAAAATGTAAAATGTACCATTTATTTTGGTTCACATTTTCATATAACATGTGGTTTTCACTGGATCCTGATATATATATAGTATAAATGATACTCATAACTTACGTTTTGTTTTTCTAGTTTTGTTGCAAATCATTGCTATGGATGTGGAAGCTCAGTGTAGCGGGTTATTATGTAATTCAGGTTCTGATTGTGAACAAAAGCCAGAATGTTTGTGAACCCTTGCTGACGGAAAAAAAGATGTTGTGGGTCTATAACAATCCATTGATCCTTCTAACAAGTATAGCTGCTGTGAAGGACTTGGGTGCCCGAAGTAAGGCCTGGAGTTTTCAAATGCAAGGATAGTGGATGCGAGGACCACAAGGTCATGAAGTGTTATCCGGACTATTCGAATGTTGCGGTGACAGTGGCTTTATCTGCGTTCAAGTTTCTCCGGATCATTACGAATGCCAATAAATGATGATTTGGATGTATATCAACTCTAGCTACTACATACGCATACGCTGTATATAGAGTTGTTTATTGTGTGTGGTGGTGGTGTTGTGTGCTCCATCGACTTTTTCTTTTTACTTATTTTGTTTTGTGCAATCAAACCGATCTATGCCTCGGAGCCTTCAATCGGAATGTACTATGCAACAACTATGTTTGAAATGAAATGTTAAACGCTATGTTTTCATTGCTGGCATTCTTTTATATTACAATTGAAGGTTTCGCGTACCCTTTTTATTTCTTGTATGTACCCCATAAAATGTAAAATGTAACCATTTATTTTGAGTTTCACTTTCTCATATAACATGTGGTTTTCATTGGATTATGTCTCTAAATTAAATCATGACGGTCCATCTCGAAATTTTACGGCCAAGATATACACACATCAAGTGAGGGTAACATAAAAAGCTAAAATGAGAAAATAAATAGGCATGATCGAAAATATATAGAAGGGATCAAGTTAAAAAGTTTGCATAAAATATTGTTACCAAACAAGACCATACTTAAGGACAAAAATAATATAGCATGAGTGTATGACTTCCTATTGGAACAACATTGATAAGTTGATAAAATACATATTTGATATGTCTTATTTAGTTGATATTTGCCATATTTTCTCCTTATGTAATTCTTTTAAACTCTATTTGTTATATATTTCGATAATACTCGTCTTGCGTATGTTTGGGTTATTTGTGTAGGATTTGACTTGATTTGCCAGGAATATTGAAAATGAGAATAGCGCTAATTGGCTGGATCAAATATTGGATGATTCAAGACATTTATATTGGGCAAAAAGCTTCAAAATAATTGCTCATGAAATTCCTTCGCAATATGGTTGTGGTGATCACCTAGTTTGCCCAACTATGTTGCGGCGACTAGATTTTTGAAGTGTTTTGAAGTACATGACAGCTCACTCTGCCCATGATTGCTGTCTATATCACAAGTCACACTCTTGTTGTGGCCTCTTCTTTGATGTTACAAAAACTCTTGATTTTCCTATCATATAAATAAATTTTATAATTTACATGTAATGTTTGATTTAATGAGCAAAGTCTTTCTATCTACCTAATATATATAAAAAGACAAGTTAGGCTAAATTGGCAGGGGGACGCGACATAGTGGATTTTTCCGCCGTTGAACTAGCATAAGGAAGCTAAGCAAGGATTATGTAAACGGGTATGCGTGAGTTTGGCAGGGGAATTTCCAAGGTTTTGTGATTTTTGTCTTCATTACCTTTCTCTATTTTGACTTTTGCAATTTGTTACTTTAGATTATTAGAAAACTATACTGTATTAGTTAACACTTTTCACCTAATGTTCTAAGGGATTTTTTTTCTTAATTCCTCAAGTACCCCTGAGTTTTTAGAAACGCCTCAGGTACCCTCCACCTCAGACTAAATAGCTGAATACCCTTACTATGGATGGAAAACTAACACCGTTAGTCTTTTATGTAATTAAACTCTAATTTAACCCTTAAACATTCTAAATATCTAATTATCGCTTAATATATCTTTCTCCTCCATTAATCACCTCCCATCTTCAACCTCCATCTTCACCAACTCACAATTCACAACCACAATAATAAAACAACAAATATCAGAAAAATTACTACAAAATTCAAAATTCGGAAAATTTATCTATGTATAAATCAATCAATGAAACAAAATTAAATCATTTTTTCCCACTAAATTAATTCAAACAATGAAACAAAATTACATCATTTTTGCCCACATAATAAAAATTCAAAAATAAATACATAAAGAAATCCAATTGACAAATTAAAGTTAAAAAAATCTGTTCAATTAAAGTGGGTCTAATGAGACTATATTCATACTTTAAAAGAGTAAGTCCGATTGAGATTTGAATAATCTGTTCAAATAATCTCTTCGAATTAAAATCGCTTCTTTTCAAATTCTACTTCTTATTAGACCCACAGTCCCCTCAACCTTCGCCACCCTTACCCCGCTATGACCCCAATCCCTTCATCACCCCTGACCTGAGAGTTCAATTCGTGCAAGGGTAGTAGCGAGGCTAACTCACCATGAGGCAACATCGAGCCGTGTTGGGGCTAGGAACACTCCAACGAGTTTCATCAAGGGCCGTGGGAGATGACTTACCTCGAACACCTTTGGGGAGGAACCACGACGATGGTGCTGCAATTTCAAGGCAAAATCATATGCGAAATCACTGTTGTAACCAAGTAATTTCAGATCTGGTTCGTTGGCTCACCACGAAATTACGATGGTGTTGATTGTTTGATTTTGTTTTAATTTGGTGCTGAGAGTGGGAATTGATGCGAGGTAGAAAGAAGGAAGGAGAGAGAAGGTATGTTGGTAGATTAATGGAGGAAAGTGAGAGGATTAAACCATAATACAAGTGATAGGATTTAAATGGAGGTTAAGAGACAACGACGTCAACTATTTAACGGATTTAGGTCTGATTAAGGGTATTTCAGCTATTTAGTGAGAGGTGGAGGGTACCTGAGGCGTTTCTAAAAACTCAGGGGTACCGAAGGAATTATGTAAAACCTCAGGGCACCTGAGGAAAAACCCCATTGAAGTTCCTGCAACCACAAAATTAGAAACAGAGAAACTCTAATCAAGTACTCAAATCTTTTTTAGCAGCAGACTCAAAGACTCAAAATGAACAAGTTAGCTAATCCAACTGCTTAAAAAAAAACGACTCCCCTAAACTAACACTATAACTCAATCTAAACTAGCAATTTCTAAGCTTTTATTTCACTCTTCCCCCTTTTGGCATCATTAAAAAAATACTCTGCAAGTAAAAGTGATGTGCACAAATTGTTAAATGTGCTCATCCATACAGTGGCATCAACCACTATAATTCAAGTGTCATGCTGCAAGAGAGATCAGTCAAACAGTTCATACCATAGCAAGATTAATAGTCCATACAAGGCAACAAAGTTCAACAAAAGAACCCTAATCCACATAGAAAGAATGTTCGTGGATAGGCTGAGAATTATACAGACCAACAAAATCAGTTATTAGAGAATAATATTAAAAAGGGGAGGGAAATAGGAGCAGAAAAAAGCATCACTCCTCTCCATCATACTCTTCCTCCTCCTCTTCATCTGCATCATCATCTTCTGGTTCATCATCATCATCATCATCAGGTTCCTCTTCGACTCCTTCTTCCTCATCAGGTTTCTCATCATGATATCCTTCAGTCTACTGTTGGTTCTCCTTAGAGTGCGACTGGTTCCTCAACCTCTGGAACCTCCAATGTAGTTGCAGCAGCAAGAGTAGACACCTGAGCTTATGGGCGAATAGAACTAGTACCTGGAGCCATCTGATATTTAATGTTTGGAACTGTAAGAAGTAGCAATTGAGTTTCAGCTAACTCCCCTTGGTACTGAATGATGTTGTCAAACCCTGGACCAACTGCATGATCTTCTCCAGGGTACCCTCCTGGTTCTCTAACCTCCTCAGCACAACCTCCTGGAGTACTGGTTCCTCAACCTTCTTCTTCTTCTTTAGGGGCTCCTTCACCACTTCTGTTGGTTCCTCAGCTCGGAATCTCAACACATCAGAACCAATGTCAAGACCCTCTTGCTTAAGAATCACCTTAGTGAAAATTGTGACAGGCACAATATTTCTACTAAGAGGAACCTTGCTCACCTTCCGCAATTATGTGATCATAGAGCCGTATGGCGGAGACTAGTGTGAGGAATACTAGCAGTTTATCATGTGATCCAGCATCAGGGCAGGAAGATTAATCTTAATTCTCTTTATCAAGAGATATATGAGAACCATCTCCATGATACGTACTGTTCCCCTACCCTGAGCCCTTGAAAAAAGGACTTTGTTGCACAGAGAATGCAAAACTAGCATGACTGGTTCCTTGAGATTTGCAGACTTAAATACAACAACCTTCTTAGGCAATTTTCCCCCAAAGAGAAAATCATGAATATCAGCAGGTGTAACCCCAACCATCACAGGACAGTAATCCAGAGAGTATTTATCAAATCCATCCCTAGGTACATCCAGCAACTTGACCAAACATGCAATTGACAATCTAACATCTACTCCTCCAACTTTCGATCCAACAGACATATCAGGCAACTGACTCAAATTCACATAAAATTCCCTAACCCTAACAATATTAGCAGCATAACATTCAAACAAAGGCATCCATTCTTTACAATCTATCATCTTCCTTAATTCTGACAAGGCAGGCACATCAAAATAACCCTTCTCTACTCGACAATCAGAAAGAACCAATCTAGAACTTAAGTTAACAGAACCAGTAGTGGGGGATTCTACAGACTACCTTTAACAACACGAGGGGTTTTTGGTGGTACCCCTTTCCTCTTGGTTCCCTGAACGAAACCAGCAGACTGTTCCTCCTAGGCCTCCTCGATTTCCTTCTTCACTGAGGAACGAGTAAGCCTTCCTCATACAAGATATCCACAATTGGTGTCCCATCCTTTTGTCCTGTAATATCCATATCATCATCTTCAGCCTCCGTGTAGACACCTAAATGTGTCTCTCCAAACGAGTAATCCGTGATGAAACATACCGCGTCTCGCGATTGTTTCGACTCAGAAAAGATGCTTTGAACTCACAAAAGTTGGAAATACGTGAGGTCATACTCGGAACTATTGAGCAAAGGACAAATAAAAGGGGCAAAAACATT
>SNQN01014190.1:0-11225 GCA_008642245.1 Bassia scoparia | reverse complement strand
GGGTTCTATTGGAGAAGACGACCCAAATGGGAAATTAAAAAAAAAAATTGCAATTTTCTTTCAAAGGTTGTTTGGTTATATCCATAATTAACTTTGGATATTTCCAAAAAAAATTAAAGTTTCACATCTATTCAATAGTGTAAAATKTTAATGTAATTATTTAATAAGGCAGTAACCTAAACAACGCTAGAACAATTCCAAACCTTGTCATCACAATTTACTTGGTTCTTAGCCACTAACATTCATTCACATTTATTTATTATACTATAGTGTACTAGTGTTAATTTAATGCACGAGATATACAATATCAAAAAATTATTATACAAAAACAATTACTCCCTTCGTTCCTAAATGTTGTATACATTTGAAATCTTGACACTATTCACAACATGGGAATATCTTATTATCTTCTACTCCCTCTGTATCGCAATTCTCACAACACTTGAATATTTTATCTCTCACAAATAATAGCAAGAGTTGCGAGAATTATGATACGGAGGGAGTAAATTTCTCTTAACATATAAGTCAAAATATAGTCATGTGATCTTGTTTGATTCGTCTCGATGAATACTACAAGAATATATAATTTTTATAATTTTTGGTAATGTATAGTTAAAGATATGATCAAAAGAAAACGTGCATTGACATGCGTGCTAAATTGAAATGGGTAGAACATTTAGAAACGGATGGAGTATAAAAAATGAAGCTTAATCACTACATACTCTATTCATTAGTATAAAAAACATTAATGTTTTATTAATTATTTTTTATAAGATAATGAATTTTTTTAATCATTATATTAATACCATGTACTCGTATATGCTAAAACTAGTTTTTATGTACACGCGATGCGTGTTTTCCCCTCCTTGGCAGTGGTTGCTAGCTGATCGAGCTGAGGATGACTAGCGTAATAGAGGATGTAGGCAAAGAGGCGGCATATTCTGTGTTTGGTAAGCTAAAAGAATGGTACTCTTACATAGAAAGCTACAACGATAAGATACGAGCACTCGAAGGGAAGCACAGGGAGCTGACAGACCTGAAGGAAACAATAAATAGCCAAGTCGAACGCGAATCGGACAACCTTAGAAAGCCTACGACAGTTACTCAAGGTTGGCTTGAGAGGGTTGAGACGCTCCTTACGAAAGAGGAGTTGAAGCAGCTCCTGGATAAGGAGATCCGAAAAGGCAAGGAGCAATGTTGCTTCGGACGTATGCAGTGCAATCTGTATCATCGCTATGACATGAGCAAGGCTTCTGAAAATATGGCCAAGGAACTTGATGCTGAGATCAATAAAAAACCATATAGTTCAATGGTCACTGAGCCTGTAAGTGTATCAGATTTCAAATCCGCTCCCGGTGAATTCTTGGGCAGCTTGCAATCCAGAGTTGAGCTCATGGACAAAATACTCAGCAAGCTGGAAGATGATGACGTGGATTTTGTTGGCATATTTGGGATGGGAGCCATAAACCCAAAATATATGTACATATTCATATATATTACGTAGTTAACTCGATCTATTGTTTCATTGTTTATAATAATGGAAATGGATATATAAGGCCGTACAAGTAATCTCATTATTTATGCAAATATGTAATTATATATATTGTAGCTACTATTCAATGCTTAAGATTCAATCGTAACTAAATTGTTGGGATGCACGCATGTGTGTGTGTGTGTGGCACAGGTAAAACTACATTGGTAAAAGAAATTTCAACAAAACCAAGTTTGGTAAACGGTGATGGTTGAGATTTCGGAAGCTCCAAATATGGACGCATTCAATATCAGATTGCAGACCAACTTGGTATTAAGGATCTGAGTGATGCTCACAGTGTAGAGCACAGGGCAACAATGTTGCATACTCGACTAACCAGGAAAGAGAAGTAGGACACTAGTAATATTGGACACATTTGGGAGAAACTTGATTTGGCAAAAGTGGGATCCCCCAACAAAGTGAGAAATCAAGTGAGTTTCGTTGCAAGCTCGTGGTGACGAGCAGGAAGAAGGATGTGTGTTAAATCATGGGAGTTCAAGACACCGAAAACATCTTCGAAGTCCACCCGTTGAAAAAAGGAGGCAAAGCTCCTCTTCAGAGCACGAGTTGTAAGACGGTTGACGAGATGAATGAGCATGATGAAGAGGCAGAAAAGAGAATATTAAAAAAATGTGGAGGACTACCTCTTTCAATAGTCGCAATAGCAGATGTGCTCAAGGATCAAGACTTATCGACGTGAGAAGTCATTCTCAATGCACGTTCAATCAAAGACGCAAACCGTCGCATCACACTATCATAGGAACAAGCTACAAGCTTATAGAAAGTGAAGAGAAAAAGAACTTCTTCTTGCTTGCTTGTCTGTTTCCCTATGGTTCAAGTATACGAGTCGAAGACATGATGAGATATGGCATCGGAAAAAGGTTGTTTCAAGATGTGAACATCTTACTAAAGCCATTGACCAAGCTCACACTTGGGCACATGAACTCGTATCATCATCGTTGTTGCTACCATAATATTCTTACATAATAGGTGAAAAGCCTGTAGTCGCGTAAAAATTCAAGATGTCGTTCGAGCTTCTACAATAGCGTTGGCGAAACAAGTATGTATTACAATACACTTGCAATAATCAGGGTCGTCCCTAACAAATCGGGGGCCCTATGCTATCATCATGATATTTCATTTTACCAAAGTATATATTTTTTTTTTCCCTTTACCAGTTGATGTTATTAATTTTCTTAGTATAAAACATTCATTTTTATTTTAGTTTAAAAGAAAAAGAACTAAAATGAGGGGAAAAAAAGCAAATGATTGCATTAGGGTTTGAACACTAGACTTAAGAAGTATATGAAAGCTAACTATGAGTATATGCATCATTTGTTACACATTTTTGTTTTATACAAACTTTTGTAAATTTCGAGGCCCCTTAAAAAATTAGGCCCTGTGCAGTTGGGCAGCTTGCACAGGCCCTGGGCTGGCTCTGGCAATAATATCAATCTTGAATTTCTGTTGCATCTAAGTTAGCGGTGATCATGGGTTGAGCTTAGCCGGGTTCGTGCATGCCGGACTTGACAAGTGAAATAAGACCCCTTTATCGAGTTGTGCCTAAGTGCATGCCTAAACTTGTTACCTAGAACCCAACATATTAGAGTGCGATTTTCGGGTTGGGCCAAAAAAATTAATTAAAATGCATGAAAATTGATCGCCAAACTTGCGCCAAACTTGGGAAAAATAGGTTAGGTCGGAATTATCATGTCCAAAACCAGCAATTTTTCAGGTCGACTAGGTTTGATGAGTTCTAATCTATTGTAACACCCCCAATTTTAAACATCTTTTTAAAAACCATTGTAGAAGCGTTAAATATAGAATAGGGGTATTACTGCAACGTTTAGGATTACCATCCCAAATGCAAAGCATTAAATACTCAAGAAAATAAAACCTTATTTGTTTTTAAGTGTTTAAATAATCGAAAATAATTTAAAGTTTTAGACCATAATCCAATGCGGATCTCACATTGGGGCAAGGAGTCGTAGCACGTCAGAGGTGCTAAGGAAGAAGAGGTGCTAAGAAGATTGACCCAGAGCTAGGTCTCACCTTTGCTAAGAGGAAGGAAACGCTAAGGTACTCTCTTGTTCAATAGAGGTCAGCTCTCTCGAGGTAAGTAACATTGATGGGAAGCCTCCACCCCTCTCTAAACTCAGAAGCTGGGAAAATATTGTAACTAGCCCATTTCACGTGCTACAACACTGAATATGATATAAAACATTTTTATAATTTTTTTTTCATCGATTCCAATTATAAAACTTGGATAACACTTTGTTACCAAAGAAAATTTCTGCATTTAAATAGTATATTTATATAAATGTTTTATTACCATTATTTTATATAAATCGTGCATCGCACAAGCACTAATATAGTATTTGAACTATTATGAATTAAAATCAAAAACCAAAAAAACAGATAGCGGGCCCTAATATATATTTGATCTATCACAACTCACAAGTACACAATGGAGGTATGCTATATGCACACAATGTAGTAATCTATCACCCTTCTACAATTTACAGGCTCAAATAAAAATTGATTGAAATCACTAGATCACCAGAAGCGCTTTTTTTTCCATTGTTGCAATTTCCCCCCTTATTTATTCTTTGTAAAAACGCGGAAATTAGTGAACTTTTTTAGGAAAATTATAGTATGACCTTAAAAAAAGTCATGGTAATGTCTAAGGCACAACCAATTATATTGCTTCATTTTGATGAGTCAGCAAGCTGATATAATTTGGGAAAGTCAACGGTATATATATGAAGTATGTATTTTTTATACTTGTACATTATACATGTATTTACGTATTTTTTTCAAATATATATTTTCCAAAATACAAAAACTATTTTATGCTATTTGTATTTAAGCCTGTACAACTTTATACGTATATACGATATACTCTATAAATTTGCATCTATACCCTTAATAAAATAGATTATAATTTACATTTATACCCTTGATTAATTGATTAGATTGTGTTTTACACTTATACCCTCAACATATTAAAATCAGTCACCTTCTATCGATCAAAATTATTCAACTTAAAATTTCTAATTGTCTTCATCTTCTTCATTGTGTGTTTATTTTAATATGCTTCAAGATATCATCAATGGAGGTAATAATGGTGGTTGTAACTTTAAAAAATAAAACAATAATTGATGTACGAAGTACTATCACATAAAGGACGAATGAATCTACAAGTTTCTTTTATTTTCAATTATCTTATTATGCTCAAATATTTGGAAATTAGATATGAATMTCCATGGTTATTTTACAAAAAATTAAAATTACCCTTGTAGAAACAACGTTTTTCAAATCTCTTTCATGACAAAACATCAATAATTGAATTGCGGCTATTATTTTTATAGTTTAGGAACAATAATTTACAGAAATATATATAACCATGTTAAGGAAATTACCAGAGCCAACTTTGAACATGTCCGAAATTCAGCTTGCGTATTTTTCGGAATTAAATTACGGGTGTGTTTGGATGTAGCTTTTAGAGTTTTGACCAAGACAAAACTCTATTTAATCTAAATAGCAGTGTTTAGATGAGTAGCGTTTCATGGTAGCTTGTAGCGTTTGAGGTAGAGTTTTGCAAAAGCTACTAATGTTAGCTTTCCGGAGTAGCTTTTCTCAAACGCTACAATTTACTCTTATAATTATAACATTTTAAATAATACACTACTTCAACCGCTACTTATTTTGTCAAACACTAACAAATTATAATCAACTTCAACCGCTACTAGTCGACAGCCACATCTATCCGTTACAGCTGACATCTACCTCTACCACTAGTTTTTCTAAACATACCCTACGATTGTCTTCAACCTACTCATCATCGAATTTAAAAACTCTAATATCTGCAATTACACTAATCCATGAAGATGGAAAATTAAACCCTCCAAAAAATGATAATCTATTCTATAAACCCTAAAAATAGCCGCCTCAATTCAACTATGTCCTCAATATCTTGTTCATTCAGAAGGCCCCCTTCGGGGGGGGGGGGGGGGGGGGGGGGGGGTTCTGGTTCCGGCGAACGAATAATCATTGAGTCCTCCTCTTTCCATGTTCTTTCTATAAGGTATTTTTCAGGAAAAAAACTATGGAGATACTTGAGACTCTAGATTTTTGGGCTTAATAAGTTAATTGAACATGAAAGATTTTTGTATATTCATTTCGTTCTTTGTGTGACATTGTGATAATTTATTTATTTTGTTTGAAAAAAAACATTCCATAGACGACCACGCACCAATCCACCGATGACTTTCTTAGTTTCAATCATAATAGAAGTATTCGAATAGTTGCAAAGATAATATGATGTTGTTGAATTGAAGTTGATTAAATTAGGGTATAAGTGTAATTTACAATTTAATTAGTTAAGGGTATAAGGGTAAATTACAATCTGATTATTTAAGGGTATAAAAGTAAATCACTATCCAAAATATAAAAAATAAATTAATGTATATAATTAAATACGAATACATGTATATACATAAATACATATTACAGAAATTGTTTCATGTATTTTTGAAAATATATATTTGAAAAAAATGCATATATACATGTATGTGGTATGTATATAAAATACATACATAAAAAATAGGAAAAAATTGCCAACAACTATCCACTTTTGAAAACAACTAGCCAGATTATTTTTTATTTAAAACAATTACCCATATTTTCAATTTTTTGCAAATCACTACCCACTTATGGATTTTGGCCACTGAACACCGTATTAACCACCACAAACCACCCCAACGCGGCATCCCAATTGCAAAACCACCCCACTTTGTTGTTTCCCACCTCCAAAACCACCCAAACCTCATCACACTTAGTTTCTAACATTTTCTCAGCTATCTATACATTTTTTTGGACATATATCCTTCATAAAAGTTGTAGATATCGAAAAAATACATGAAATAGGCTCAAGAATCACGTGATTTGGAGTTTTTTTAAGTAGTTATGCCTTCCACAAGTTTGAAAAACTGAAAGTGAGTAGTGATTCGCAAACAAAATATAAAAAGCGGGTAGTTGTTTTAAATAAAAAAATAATCCGGGTAGTTATTTTTAAAAGTGACAAAAAAGTGGGTAGTTGTTGACAATTTTGCCTACAAAATACGGTTGACTTTACTATTTATAACCTTGCTGACTTGGCGAAATGATTGGCTGAGATTTATTCGTTACCAAGGCGACGTTCTTTTGAGAAGGCCATTGTAAGTCTATAACATGATCCCAACTCTTTATGTGAATTTAGTTAACTCTCTATGTGAAACTTAGAAATGCTCCATATTGTAAATTTGCATTTTGAAGAGTAAATCAAGAAACTTATTACAAAATTATCTATATGCAGATGAAACAGAGTTTATGGTAGAAGCCTTTCCTCGATGGAGGGAGTTGGAGACTTGCCAAAAGTATAAGGCCATATCTCTAATGTCGGGCACGGATCATTCTCGTCTTCATGGACTCACGTCCAACAATCTTGAGATTTTGATGTTAGATAACACCAAACCTCCAGAGTTTGATGATACTTTCTGCGAACACATGAATAACCTAAAGGTTTTAGCAATATCAGGAATGCATCGGAAGAAATGTGATGTAGTGTTTCTTCGCAGAATGACCAAGTCATCATTCCAGAATAGTCTGAGGACGTTGCAGTTGGAACATTGTGAGTTGGGAGATATCGGAGGGATTGGAGAGTTGGTTAACCTTGTTGTTCTCAGTTTGCGTAATTCGAGATTGAAAGAGTTACCCGGAGAGGCAATAATGGGAAACCTTGTCAAACTTCGGTTGTTAGATTTGACAGGGTGCAAAATTAGCAGTGAAGGAATCCCGGCTAAGGTCCTCGCAAGGCTCTCTCAATTGGAAGGACTTTACTTATCAGGTAGTAACATTAAAAAGTGGGGTCATAATAATAGTGTGCAAGAAAGTGGATATACAGAGAGGAGATCTGCATCATCTAGTATACAAGACACTGATGATGATGTTCATGTGGAATGTACAATTGATGATAAGTTTGCAAGCATTGATGAGCTGAATAGGTTGAGTTACTTGAATGTACTTGAGATGGAAGTAAGACTAGAAGACTTGCCTGCACAAGGTGATGAATTTGTGAAGAATTTGGAACGATTCAAAGTAAAAATATCTAATAACATATCTAGAGGTAGAAGGCATAATTTCTTGAGTTGGAGTCTTTTTCTTTATAATTTGGATTTAAGGAAGATGAGGATAATTAAATGTGTAAAGGCATTGTTATTAAAAACTGAAGAGTTAAGTCTTTACTTCGTTGTGGGGTTTGAGGAGCAGTATCTGCACGATGAAAAGGAATTCATCATTAGGTGGGGAAATCTAAAATACTTATCAATTGAAGAATGCAACAAGGAGCTTCTTGAAAGTATAAAATGGCCAGCATTTCCGAATTTGGAGACTCTGAAACTGAGGAATATGGATAATTCGAGAATAATAGGGCACTCATCAGCAGGAGATGAAGCACAAGTAGGTGGGCGGACTGCAACATTATCAGCAACTGGGAAAATTACGTGCAAGATCTTCTCTAACCTACAACAACTCTCCCTTTGGAGTTTGAAAAACTTAGAACCGTATGTGATGCCCATTCATGTATTACCTCTCAATCACTTGACTCTTATAAGTGTAGTTTATTGTGAAAAGTTGAGATATATATTTGGGAAAGCTGAAAAGGAGACAGATCAGAAGAATAATGACTCGCATCCTCATCTCAAACTCCCTCTTTTAAAAGACTTGTATCTATTTGGCTTGTATGAACTCGAAAGCATGGTGGAGGTGCCCAACTCATCCGAAGATGAAGATCCGCCGCCTTTATTTACCACAAAGGTATGCATGCATGAGTTCCTGTTGATTAACTCAGACCATGCCCCCCGAAAGATTCATTTTATATTTGTCATCTTTCAACTACTTTCATTCCTCTTTTATTTCATAATAATATAATATTATATCCATTAGCCAATCACTATTATTCACTAATTAATTTTCAGGAAAATTTGCTAAAAAAAACTTCAAAAAAGAAGCTATGTTTATTCTTCTCCCCCCCAAAAAATAAAATAAAATAAAATAATTTGTTACACATGTCATCTCTAAACTCCATCCTTCCAAACTCTTCTCTCTCATTTTCTCACATTAACTTCTCAAGTGCTATAGTCCGTTTCATAAAATAAAATTCATGTCATTGGAAAAATTGATCGACACTATTTATAATCAGTGAAAATATTATAAATTCTAATAAATATATAAGTTGAAATAGAGTCAAGTGGAAACTTGTTTGAATCGTTTCAATAAATTTAACAATGATATCACATTTTTATTGTAATTTTTATTAATGTATAATTATAGATATTTAACTTATAAAACACGCATTAATAAACGTATAAAGTACAGCTGACAGAAACTACATGAAACAGAGAAAATATCATCTTCAATTTTTTTTCCTTTCATTCTCACATTATGYTGTAAAATAACTTCCTTCATCTTTTCATTTCATCTCCTTTCTGTCAAATAATACAATTTGACACTCATTAATTATGTCCCATGTCATTCTATTTCTATTAAATTTTTATTTTATTTTAAACATCTTTTATTTTACATACAAAGCTCTTATATGTGTCCATTTTTTCTTTTTTCCTTCTCATTTTTTTCTAATGTTTGATTGTTTTCTTTTTTCATCATCTCATCCAATTCAATACTGTCACAATTATACAAAAGATAGAGATCAACTAAATATTTACGAGTACATGTTAGTGCACAGGTTAAAAAAAACTCGTTCTTTTAATAGGAGTCAAAGTGCATGAAGTTACTTTGGTAGAAAGGCTTTTGTAATTATACTAACTTGGATTATATATACCGACCGTTTTAAGGATTTTTCTCATTAGAAGTTCACTTAGTTTTTGTGCGTATTGAACATCATATAAGACCTTATTTTTTGGACTTGTTTCTATAGTAATTAAGTTCAATTCAACTTAATTATTTTAGTTTAACTTAAATATTTTTGCTAATTAATTCGTTAATGATAATAATGATGATGATATTGATAATATAATGAACTGATATAATAACAATAACAATAACAATAATAATAATTCCTACATTTCTTGTTATTCGTAACTTTTGTTTTGGCAGACATTTTAAGGAAGAGATTTAAGTGTGTAAACAAGCAAATTAGGTAACATAAGTTTAAGACTAGTAACGTATTGTGTCATTTTTGTTTGTGTTAGTTGAAATTATTTTACCTTCATTAAATCTCTCCTTTAAAACGCGCGCCAAAACAAAGTTAAATGGTTAAATGTTAGCTCCAAAACATAATCAACAGTTAAATATTAATCCCAAAATTAATATTAATTCTAAATTGATTGATATTAATCATAAGTTAAATGGTTAAATATTAGCCCAAAACATAATCAATAGTTAAATATTAATCCCAAGTTAATTGATTAAATATTAACTTCAAGGCTTAATCAATAGTTAAATATTATTCCAAACATATACGAAGTATCATTTAACATATATTAATCCCAAGATATATAATAAATCAATAGTTAAATATTAATTCCAACATATATCATTAATCAATGCTCCCTTCGTTTTTTATTAATATATGTTCTATATCAAATTGACACGGTGTTTAAGAGTTGTTTGAGTTAGATAAAATGATTAGATAACTAAGATAAAATAGTTGAGTAAGGGGTCCGTATATGAATAGTTGGATTTGGTGAAATGATCTGATATATACAATACAATATATGGCATTGCAGCTCATATTCGGAGCGTTAGAATGGGTCTTTTTGGTCAGTCCCTAAAGTCGAATAGGAAGATTGTGGGAATGTGGATGCGTACTGAAGGGGAAGGACAATGGCTGATTATCGTTCGTTACCTTTCTCATTTTAAGACACATTGGAGATTAGACAATGTGGGAACTAGAGAGACTTTTGTGCCCGCTCTTAGTACCTACTGCCCTTGTGCACTTGAAAAACATTAGAAATACAAGAATCTGTGGGAGGAAATGAGTTGGAGAGCATAGTAACAGATGAAGATGATAAGCGATATCAGAATTGTAGTATGGTCCGTGTATGGGTGTACCATTTCCATCCCTTGAAAGTTGAACTGTGGGATTGCCCAAAATTGGCTATTTCATAACTGCACAAGCAAAAGCTATGTATTCACATCTTTGCGATTACCTGGACAATTAGAGATGCATGAGATGCAGTCATTTTGTCAATCGGACCAGCACACTTTGCGAGAGCCCCCAATTGGGTAACTTCATGTGCGATTATGACCGCGAGAGTCGAGATACAGATCCAGTCCCAGAGGAGGTGAATATGTAATGAGAATCCTAAGGCTCGCTATCACCAACAACCAGCCTGTATTCATTCACTCTAAGGTTAGTTTTCCATAACATCTAGTGTTGTGCGTTATTATTAATTTTAGCTTTCATTTCCTACATCTAGTTTAACCTCACCATACACTAATCACTTGCACTTTCCGTTTCAACTATTTTAAGAGAATGATCGTCGACTATGTGTCTGTCGCAGCTTGGTGGATGTTCGATCGTATATATGTATTCCTTTTAATGTTCAATGCTTAGGCATCACGTCCATTCGTGAGAACTATCACAGTTTATCCCGGGTATTAAGAAACCTCTCTAAAGCCAATATCTCTCTCT
>SNQN01014189.1:0-11227 GCA_008642245.1 Bassia scoparia | reverse complement strand
TTTGGTACTCTCAAAACGGTGGGTGGCATCAGGTAAGACTGCGTTGCTTATTTTTTAAGACTTTTGCCTCATCATTTTCTAACTTGTCTATCTTGCGAAACAGARGCCTAGGGCAAGCGTTGAGAGGTTGATAGGAGTCATTGATGCATGGAGATACGCCTATGGCCAGTTGAGTGACTCGGTAAGTGCTGATGCGTATCCAATAGCATCAGTATAATTCATTTAGCATTATTTTATTTTATTTTTGTCMAGTTGTCTATTAATCGTGAGATTYAGATACGTCAGTCCGAAAGCTACGGGTGATTGATAGAATTAGGATTTTGTTAGGTTGTTAGGATATTATCTTGATATTAGATATAGATATTTTAGTTTGTTAAGATATAATTAGTTATTTCATAGATATATTTAGTTGTTACATGGATATGATTTAATATCTTATCCTTGATAGTTTATTTTCAGATTTGTTTTGTACTATAAATATGGGATGAAACAGTTAATAAAATTAAGTTTTGTGTTTTAAGTTAATCTAGTAGCGTTGCTATGGTGGTGCGTCCACTTCTCATAAGGTAGAGGCCGAGTGAAACCCCTTGTAGTTGTGGCTATTAAGATTTTTTATCCAATAGTTTGTATTATTCATTCAATTAAATCTTCCACAATAAAATAATTAGAACCTCAGTAGTGTTAGTTTGCCGATAGTTTGTTGATAAATTATCTCACGCAACCACATCAATTGGCGCTAGAAGAAGATATTGCGGTACGACGGTTCGTGTTTTGGATTTTTTGTTTGGTTTCAGCGCAACAGTTTTGGTTATGTCTGATGGATTTTTGCTAGGGTTTTGAGGAGTTTCGTGCAAGATATGGAACCAGATTTTGGAATAAATGTCACACTTTATGATCTACCAAATTTTGAMGAATGCTTCAAACCGAACAAGGTTCTTGATTGGGTAAGACAACTTGATCGGTTCTTTGAATTAAATGGTTATGATGATAAAATAAGTTTCAACGTTGCAAAAAGGAAATTAACTGAACATGCATCCCTATTGTATTGAGGTAATATGTAATAGTATTAGGGAAAATAATAGGAAAGAAGGGTAAATCTAAAATCAGATCATTGAGTTTAAATTGAAATCTAAAATTATTGAAATTGTTCTCTAAAAGAGTTGAATCAACAAAGGTTACTAAAGATAGATGTCATACTATATATCAAAAGGAAGTATGAAATAAAAGGTGAAGAATATTTGAAGTATTTGAAGTTGATCAGTTTTTATTCATATTGAGAAAGGAACAAAAAAATGGCTCATTCAAAGGGTTTAATACGGAATATCTCTCAAATACTTGATCTGTATGATTTAGATACTTTGATTATATGTGTTACAAAGCTTGGATTGAGAAGCCGTTGAAAAGAGAAGGAATCAAGAACAAGAAGAAGTTGAAAATTTGAAGATCAATGGATAGATCTCGAGTTCTTTATGTCATCTGTCATGAATTCACCCCACGTTAGCATAGAAAACAATGTTCGTCATTCATAATGGAGAGAAAATACAAGATATACATGTGTTGATTCAGAAGTGCCCAGGATATGTGGCTAAGGTTGAAATTTGATCCACAAGTGATATCTTTGGAGTTTGATGCTCACGATGAGCTATGTATCTAGAAGAATCGTATTCATCAATAATTTGCACAGGAATAACGAATTAGTACCATCGCACCACTGTCAAACCAAAAATAGAAAGAATCTACTATTAAGGATATTCCATTTCTTTCGCAACAAAATTGACATAGGCACAAAAAGTTGGATTACGATGCCGCTTACAAATCGAATTTTTGAAAGATGGAAAACGCCACTTTATAAAGAACAAGGATGTAGGGTTGTTGGTTATATCTGAGATGTCATCACTTCAAAGCTAAACTCATCCTTTGATTACAGTGTTGGATAGTCAAGTTGTGAACTTAATCCTACTTCAACGGCTACTATATGAAGTCCGCATATGGATGTAGCTGGTTTGCTACATACAAACTTGGGACATAATTTTTTCAAGAGGGGGAGTTTGATGCGTATCCAATTAGATCCGTATAATTGATTTAGTAATTTTTATTTTATTTTGTCGAGTCATTATTAATCGCTGAGATGATGAATACGTCAGTCTGAAAGCTACGCGTGGATGAAGAATTAGATTGTTAGTTTGTAGGAATTAGTCTGATAATAGATATAGATATTTTATTTGTTAAGAATAATATATTTAGTATATTAGTTGTTCATATCTACGAGGTTTTTGCATGGAAACGTATTTTAGGATTCGATAGTTTATATTTCAGATTGTATTATGATGTCCTAAATAGGGAAGGAAACAGTTAATAAAATTAATTTTCTGCTGTTTGTTATAGTTAGCGTGTATTGTGGTGCCACACTTCTCATAAGGTTGGAGCCGAAGTGAAACCTTCGTAGTTTGAGTCTATCAAGTTTTTCAGCAGTTTAGTTATTTCAAGTTAAATCTTCACAATAACATAAATTAGAACCTCACAGGTTGCCGAGTATTGTTGATAAATTATTCATAACCACATTCAAGTGCAACCAAGCCTATGCTTAGATGTTGTATGGGTTCAGTCAACCCTCTCGACTCCGAACCCCTTTTAATTCAGGTTCAGTGCGACACGCCCAAAGCGGTGACATGATGATGATGCTGACGAAGACGGATGTGTGCCGGATTGCATCGAGCCCCAATGCATCGAGCCCCAACCGAGGTAGGGACCTCGATCTGGTTGGGCAAGGTTCTCGGGTCGCTTCCGTCATTCTCATCATGCTGGGAACTTGTACAATTCTCGATTCTGTGCAATTACCGGTGACCTCTGAAGATTTCCTGGATGATTCTTATGCCGCGTGTTGTGAGAGATCTTGGCTTTTCGGTATAATCACGTAGTCGTAGATTCACCTGCAACTGTACTGAAGGGGGATTGACCTTAGCTTGCATTGATTGTTTAGGGCCTTACTACAAGACCTGCAAAGGCTAAATAGTTGTGACTTTTTCTTGACTTTAGCGACTCTTGATCTCAATTCTACTTAGAATCGAGTGTACGTAATGTGAAAATATTACTAAACTCGTGTTTGACTCTAAACGTAGCTGTTTGTAGTGTGACTTTGACATGACTTGAAAAGTTAACTTGACTAGCTATATGCATATGCTTTAATGAAAGCTGTTTGATTATTGATGAGCCTATGATCCTTTTGCGTTGTTGTGTTATTGTGTTTGTGTGATGCGTAGAGGAAATATGGTTTGCCCCTCTTGAAAACATACAAAAGGACCTAGGTTGAACCAGAACTGCATGCGCAAAGTGCATGGGACCAAAAGAAGCAAGCAAAAATGAAAATCACCCAACCTGGCGTTAAGTATACTAGGTGGGCGAAATTTTGCCATAAGTTCGAGCCTTATAGCTCGAAGCTCGACTTTGTGTTATGGAAAGTTTGTGGCCTAATTTATTGTATCAATAGGGGTTTGTGCACACCCTAATTTGTCATTACAGCCTTCAAAAGTACATTAAAACCTCTCTTACATTTCTTAAATCTCATTTAATTCATTACATTGAAGTTTCTTACAACAAATCAAATGGAGAGAGTTTTTGCTATTGCTTTGAACGACTTGCTCTGAAGCTTAGATTCTCTTGAAAGGGAGGACCTTGCAAGGCTGAATTYTGATGTTCTCTTGACTTTAAGGTATGTAAACCTTGATATAAACCTTCTTTATGCTGCTATTAGCCTGTGGGACCCATTGATGCATTGCTTTTGCCTTTCGGGACAAAGAAATTATTCCTTTGCCTGAAGAACTTGGTGCTATTATTGCTTGGCATGCGGTAAGTCTTCCTTGCATCCCCAATACTGCTGATTATTTTGTTGATGCATATGAATGATACTTGAGACTTAGCCCCGCTATTTCACGGCGCATAGTGCATGGTCGTGAAATTGACTTGCTTGCATTAGTAGACTATATTGTTAGTGATGCTTCTTGTCCTATAGTCTACCATAGGCATGCAATCATGATCTGTTTATTTGCGCGCTTCTAATTTGTACACGGCAAGCCGAATACTGGACATGCTAACCTTATTACTATTGTCTAGCAATGCAAGGCTAACCGCACTCCTATGCCGTTGTGCACGGGGGAATTATTTATGATGCTTGACCATCTTAAGAAGAATGAACACGCGCCTTTGACTTGATGTCCCATTTTAATGTAGGTACAATATTTTTGTTTGAATCTTTGCAAAATCGTGCATTTATACAAAGATTGTTGCTTGTTTSTTTATGTGATGATTAAATATTGTACATGCTGTTGTTTTTGACAGATTGGCTGATGGAGTGCTTGAGCCTTGTTAAGGCGCCCCAAAATCCTTGTCAAGTATTCAGCTAAGGGATTTTTCTCCCGTAACATGTCATCAAATCCCAGCTTGAGTTGTTTCTTATCTTAGTTGACTGTGGCATTCTCTTGCGGTGGACTGTCCCTTGGTGCAGTATCAGGAGTATGGTGCAAACTCATATGTGTCCATATGTGCACGTGGGAAGCTTGACCACGTTGACCTTTTATTTCCCTTCAAGGGTGATGAGYCAATTTGGGAAAGTTCAAATTATTCCCGCAGTTGAKATGGTTAGGCCTGAAGYCAAGCGTTTTAATTTGGGCAATGCTATAGAGTGGGAGAAGTACTAGGAATCCCATTCTACACTTGAGGTAACCTCACTTGCTCGAGGTGACCGTAAGATTTTTGTCCATTACCGTGTCTGGATGAAWGCTATTGATACCATGAGCCATGCCGTGGCAAGACGTGCAGAGCAGAAATACAATGCTTAGAGTAAGAGACTGGACTATAACTCTATTGAGATACKTGCTGCTAAGTCTAGAGTTGTTTCCGTCAAGGACAGACTTGGTCCTAAGAAGGTGCCCGTATAGAATAGGCTTGAAAGACTTCCTCCTTTGAGGATTYAGTCAAATGTTGCTGAAAGAAGACTCGGGCCTAAGGAGACAACTAGAAGTGAAAAAGGAAAGGGGAAGGTTGTAATGGAGAATAATCCCAAGAAGCTCAAGTGGGTGAGGAAGTCTAAAGGTGAGAGTTCAGGGGCAAAGAAGGATGATGTCAAGGAGCTAAAAGTGGAGAGGAAGAGTGATTGCTTTTTCCATAACTCTTATTTAATTTAATGTTTATTTATTGACTTAATAAAATGATTGCCTACAGCCGCTGTGCATCTAATAAGTGAACCTTGGAAATTTAAATTCCTTATATTTTATTTGCTCAATTTAATTACAAGTAGTAATAAATTACAAACTTGCATTGTTTATTTTGAGCATGTTTAAGAAACTTCGTCCAATTGTCACTTGACTTTTGTTAATTGCAAATTCCAAAACAATAGTGCACCTGTTATGTGACCAAACCCAGGCAAGGTTGCCTATGTTATCCATTGGAATTAGCCATATGTAGTTCTTATGCATGTTACTATCGTGTTGTTGAACGCGGTATGCGTGTATGCCTAACGTAGATACTTCATTAGCTTGTAATGGTGACGCTGTAGAAATAATCACCATTGATGTCCATTAGTTGAACCACCCCTTTTGGTAAGATCTTCTTGACAATGTAAGGACCTTCCATTTTAGGACGAAACTTGCCTCGAGGATCAAGACTGTTTGCGTAGTGCCTTTAGAACCAATCGCCTTCTTTGATACTCGTGACTTGAATCGTCGGTTGAAATACTATTCGACCCTCTTTTGATATACTTGCACGTGATGCAAGTTGCTAATCGCTTCTCGTCGACAAGGATAACTCGTCAAATCTTTCCCAAACCCATTCTACTTCTGGGAGCTTTATTTCTAGGACAATGCGTAGAGACAAGATCTCTATTTCTACGGTTGGACAACTTCGGCACCATAAACATGTGAGAAAGGAGTAGCTCCTATTGAAAGTGCGAATAGAGATCTTGTAACCCATAATGCGAATGCAGTTTTTGTACCAATTCTCTGTACTTCTCGTCATCGTAGGGAATATATTTTGAGATTTTTATTGGTTGCTGCGACTGCCCCGTTAGCTTGTGGCGATAAGGTGATGACTTGTGGTGTTTGATCCTATATTTGGCATTCAAATCCGCACACCTGTTTGAAAGGTGGCCATTGTCACAAATGATTTCATGAGAGACTCTCCATAGCGACAAAAGATTTGTTTCATGAAGTTTGCCACATGCTTGCTTATAGTTTTGCATATGACGCAGCTTATCTACCCATTTTGTGAAGTAGTCTATGGCCACAAGTATGAATTCATGACCTCTTACCCCGGTGGCGTAATCTTTCCTATTATGTATATTCCCCA
This sequence comes from Bassia scoparia, assembly GCA_008642245.1. NCBI lineage: Eukaryota > Viridiplantae > Streptophyta > Magnoliopsida > Caryophyllales > Amaranthaceae > Bassia > Bassia scoparia. Next base: position 4,888 of record SNQN01014189.1, on the reverse strand, counting down.
TGTTTAGAATGGCCAAGGAAAACATACATTGAAAGCAAAGATGGAAGGAACATGGTATTTCTAGCAGGTATCGTATGTTATGACGTTGCATGCAATTCTTTTCCATGGTGGTAGTTACCCTAACTTGATGAATATTCGAGCCAGGAGCCTCCTCTTTATATGAGTGCCACAAACCCCGTCATGGACGTGCTTCATGATCGTTTTGCTTGCTTGTTGGTGATGCAAAGAGGTGAAGACTATTGTAGTAGCTCTTATAGAGTTCTCCACCTTGAAGAATATTGTGACGCGAGATGCCTTAGAGTTCTTTGTTGCCTTTTTGTTGTGCCAGAGGATATTAGCCAGTTCCAAGTAAACTCTTGATGTCAATATACCATGGCTCTCCTGGATCGAGGTTGGCACCTCATCCGTTTCGTTCTAAAGTGCAAATGTATGCTGGTTCTTGTCTTCCTTTAATGACTAAGGTATTTGAGCCACTGAACTAGGTTTCAAACCCATGGAGGCGAGCTTTTTAGTGCATTTGCGAATTGATTGTCTTCGCGCCGTAGATATGGGTATTTGACTTTGTCTATTGTTATGCAATGCTTTCGAGTAGGACTGATACGGAGCAAGAGCTTTTGCTTCGTACTTCCGTCCACCTGAAATTGGTTTATGATGAGTGAGTGTAGACACCCACAAAGTGTCTCCCCAAATTGAATAGCCGATGAGGGAAAAGTACAATATATCAAAATAGATTTGATTCGGAAATTACAACAAATCTAATAAACCATCCAAACTTGAACCACATCCATTTGCACAAAGTTGAGGTTAAAGTTGAATTTGAAAATGTATGCCGAGAGCTCAATAATAGGCGGAAAATATTTATTTTAATTATTTCATATTTTGTAGAGCATTTTTCTTAGTAAAAACGATTTTTAAAAACTATTTCTAAAGGTATTAATAAGATTTTTCATTTTCAACTTATTGCCTCACATTTTCTGATTTGTCTAATATTTTTAAATAATTTTGCTAATTTTTGTATGTTTTTTACAAGTTTGTAAAAGGATTTTTGAAAATAAATAAATTTAGAAAATTCGAGAATTATCCAGAATATTCTAGAAGACTAATCAGGTTTATCCAAAAGTAGATAAAGGTTAATTGGATAGTAGATTAGATGCAAAAACACGGATATTAATTCCAAAACGAAAAGATAGATAAACAATGAATTAAGCACGGATCGCTGATGTGGACTGCCACGTCAGCCACAACCGTATATATGGTCCTTGTGGCCATATATACGGTTGTATCCATATATTAAATCTTGTATTTTACTTATCTTTTCCCATACGCCTATAAATACATTCTCTCGGTGCTTAATCGAAAATCAACGAATTCTCTTGTGCATAAGGCGATTCGAAACTCTCAAAAATCTCTCTTACAAATCACTCAAAAAATTCAAGGTTCTCAAATTCGTCGCTACTTTTGGAGTCGTTTCTTTGCGAATCTTGGTACAAATTCTGAGGCTATTCAATCAAACTCTCTTTTTATTTTTTATTCTTAATTTTGATTAATGTTATAATTTCGCTTTTGAATTTCAACCATGTAAATTCTTTGATTTTCAATCGACTCCTTATCGCAAGTGTTTTAATCATAATTATCAATGCTAACAATCTCCTTTATTGTGATAAGAGATTTAAGCAAAGCAAATTTTTGATACACTAACCTTTGTTTTCTCTTGTGATGGATAGCGAAACAAGGTAAGTTTGATTTGTATATTCGAGTTTTCTATTATTGCATAGTTGCATACTAACCATTATCTCACATGTATTTTTATATTGTTTATGCATGAGACACTTTTTGATTCCTTAAATAAGACTAGAAACTGTTGAATCACATTAAATTGAAATTAATCATGGACAAATGGACTTTAAGCCCCTCATTAATTTGATTAATTTGAAGTGATCACAACAATTAGGTTAGGTAGTGATATTTGCATAATGYAAKCTCATTGTTTTATAAGATTTCTAAGGCTAYATTGCTTCCTAAAGATAAAACTGCTAAGTTGTTGTGAATTCAACGGATTTGATCAAATGGAATTACAATGAGACCGAGTAGAGACCGCTACATGCAGGCAGATTGGGTCAAAGATTCTTTTCGTACCATCTCCCCGAACCCACGAACTGGTTACTGAATCAAATAGAGGGGCCATTGACTTGGCACCAATGTTTTGGGTGTTCGTAATTAWCATGTATAAGCATGGTGGCGATTCCCCCACTCGACAACACTACCCCAACGCACTCGCGTGCGGGATCCGTGAATCAAGCCCACGAACGAAATCGACGTAACACGTAGGCCCCGATAAGGGAACACGGCTACAGTAAGGAATCACCATATACCCTTAGTTTCTTTACGTTAAGTGCAACGGTGGCCTGTAAACCAAGAATACATGCTTTGTACTCTACTGCATTATTATTGACATCGAAGTAGAGCTTTACGGAGATTAGGGTGTGCTTCTCTTGGTGTGAGATTAGGAGTACTCTAACTCTACATCCCTTTTGATTTGATGCARCGTTGAAATATAATGACCAACTATCTTCTTCAATCATCAATAGCCCTTCGTTTGGAAAGTTAAAGTCCWTAGGATGAACTTTGTRTGGAGAGTCTGCTAAGAATTCAGAGACGATACTACCTTTGATGGCTTTTTAAGGCACGAACTTAAGGTCAAATTCGGCGAGCATAACCATCCATCTTGACATTCGTTCATTGACTGTTGGCTTTTCAAAGAGGTATTTTAGATAATCCCKTTTGCATACAATGTTTACGGTATGTGTGAGCAAGTAATGTCAGAGCTTTCTTGATGCCCACACTAAATCCAAYCATAGCTTGTCTATGACGGAGTATCGTTCCTRGTATGGCAGGKACATCTTTCTTAGGTAGTAGATAGCAGTCTCTTTATAGTCTAATTCTTATACGAGCTTYGCTCTCGCTGCGTTGTTTGTTACCGTGAGATAGCGCCGTAGTGGATGCTCATGGCGGGTAGGAGCTAGCATAAGAGGATTCGTGAGGTACTCCTTGATCCWATCGAAAGCTTGTTGGCAGCTTTCATCCCATTGCTTGGGTGCACCTTTTTTCAACTTCTTGAAGTTCTGTTSACAAACCATTGTGAGTTTGGATATGAACCTGCTGATGTATTAAAGTCGACCCAAGAACCCTCGGATTTCCTCCTCATTTTGTAGTGACTTAAGTGACATGATGGCTTTGATCTTGGTCAAATCAATCTCAATGCCTCGAGAGCTTATGACGTAGCCTAAGAGCTTGCCTGAGGTGACTCCGAATGCATAGTTTTGTGTGTGGATTTAAATTAAAGCGCATATTGAATTGTTGGAGGTCTTTTGAAGAAATCCTTAGTGCAAAGTATTCACTTTCGTTCTTAGATTTAGATCAAGTCGTCGTCATAACCTCTCGTTCTTTATGATCATGTCATAGACAGAAGTAAATGGCAGCTCGTTGATATGTGGTGCTCATTTTTTAGACCAAAAAGAATCGCTGTGTTTAGTAAATATAGCCCCACAGAGTAATAAGGTCACCTTATTCATGCTTCCTCAACCAGTTTTAATTTGATTACTGCCCCCCATACCCATCATGACATGAGAGTAGACTGATCCTATTGTGTTGTCTACGAGACGTCTATGTGACGGTAGAGGAAGGTAATCTATTTTGACTTGTCGGTTTAAGTCAAAAAAATCCCACACCATTTGAACCGGTTCGTCTTTCTGTAATACTAGAACCATATTTGCATACCATTAAGGGTATTGGAGGACTCTAATGAAGCGGACTATGTCAGTGTTGTTTTGATGTAATTTCTTGCGAAGTGTTAATGTGCAACATTGGGTTTCAATGCTGCACGAGGCTTTTGTTTACTGGCTGTAGCCCCTGTATGAGGGCATTAGTGTGCTGCTGCGGATGTCTTGAACAATCCCTAGCATGTCTTCGTAGGACCAAGAAAAAACATCTAGAATTCCCTTAGTGTTGCAACCAGTTCATCCCTTTCTATTGACGTCGATGTGTCTAGCACAACTCTGTCATTCCTCCGCGAGCGCGTGCTGTAGCAGAAGATATCTTCCTTTTCTTTTGCTCGGTGATTGACGGATGAATTTCTTTCTCATGCTTCATTGCCTTTATAACTCTATTATTGTTTTGTTTGTTGTGAGTTCGTGAATTAAACAATCATAAGAGGGAAAAGCAAGAGTAGCCCAGAGAGGAGGCATGTTATTAAATGCTGGAAGAAAGTAATACATAAGTGTAGTCCACTTAATAAGAACTTAATTGGACAAGGGAAAAGACAGCTAGGCTCGTGACAGAGCTCAGGAGGACTCTCGCTAGTCTACTTTCCTAGCTTCTCATGAGCTAGACTCGGAAGCTCTCAGATTCGAAAATCCGTAGCAGACATTGTGGTCCTTCCGCCCATGCGTGCCTTGATGATGCTTGCCCCCTAGAGTAGCTTTATCTGCACGCTTTTTTTGTCCAAGGCTTCTTCTCTAGTGAGCATAGGCTGTTAGGGATGACTGCCTTTAGGAGACTAGATCGGTGAACTGTATCAGCCAGAATTTTGGTGTCTGCAGTTGGAGTTGGCTGAGACAAGTTGAAGAAGGCCGTTCACACTCCTACAAGTCGTGAGACATGAGAGAGGGTCAGTAGTTCCAGGTAAACTCGTTATTTTGCTTCCTTCAGCTGTGCGGAATGACACCCATCTCTAGCTTAGGCCTTTATGTGGCCATCGTTCTCACAAATCTCATAGAGTTAAGCCCGGATGATCTATCGATTCATATGGTGTGGTTGGGCGTCTCATCCATTTTCCATCTGAATGAAGGGTCTTAAGCTTGCATGTGCTGAGGATTCTCTCTCATTTTTT
>SNQN01014187.1:0-11229 GCA_008642245.1 Bassia scoparia | reverse complement strand
TGAGTGAGTTGTAATGTGAGGCTGTGGTTTGAGGGTTGAAAAAGGCTTGAATGAATGAAATGAACCACAGTGCGCAGTGTTCTTTTTAGACGTTGCTTTTTGTTTGAATTGGGCTTTATTGGATTTGACATTGATTTGCATTTTTGAAAACTTTTGTATTGAACTTTGCTTATTGGCTTTTTTTCCTTTTGCCCATTTTACTCTTCCTTTTTTTCTTTTCTTTCTTTTGCACGTGTCTTTTCCTACGCACGTTTGGTCCAAAGGGTTAGGTAGATGTGGGTGATGAAGAAAGAAGGCTAAATGTAGTGTTTGTGGCTCAAAAGGTTGCAAGGGATTTTGATTTAAAGAATGGAAGGGAGGGGTCATTTTGTGGAGCTGTGAAGAGCCTCTCTTGGGCATTGTTCAATTTCAATAATTAAATCAGTATTAGATTAAACCAATTGTGCCAATGAGTGTTGAGACTCATGCATGAATTAGAAAATGATATTGCCCAAAACAAATTGAATCATTTTATGCTGAATGAAAACTGAAACTACATGGCTTCTTTATAGCAAGAGACTACATAGACTCAAAGGACAGTGAATTGAAATGATCATATAGCTAGGACTGGGGACTCTGTGACTCAATCTAAGGAAGGGCCGCACGGATCATTGATCCGCCACCTTTGGGGTGACTCATGGGGCTTGATGGTAGTGGTGTTTGATGTTTTTCCCAGTTGGGCAAGTGGTATGGGATTAGGCTTTTTTTTGTGGATGATGAGGGTCAGAGACATGGGCCTTTTTGAGAGATTGGTTTGCTTCTTGCCCTCTTTGGGCTATCACGGGATCGTGACTGAAAAACTCGACTTAGTGGACCCCGACACTGGTTTTGAAATGGATAAGTATTGAGTGTTGATTTTGTAAACTGGACTTGAAACTGGAATTGAATGGGCCAGACCTAATTCTAATTTAAGGTCTAGACTCGGAAAGATTCAACCTAAGATGGGCCTATTTTCAGAATTAAGGAACCTCTTAGACCTCGGCCACTTGAATTGAATGGACCTATCCTTGAATCAAAGTTCCTAGGGTTGAGTCTATGATCGAACCTAGTTCAGTTTTTAAGGTTCTTAGATTGAAGTTGAAGCGAACCTAATTCAGATTCAGGCTTCTTGGTTTGAACCTATTCAGATTTAGGTAGGGTTCTTGAATTAAGAATCGAATGAACCTAATTTAGTTAAGGTTCAAAAGTCGAAATCTAAGTCAGATTTAGATTTCTTGGATTGAATCGAACCTAAGTCAGATTCTAGGGTCGAATAGAGTTTAAATTTGATTTTGAAATGGGCCTAACTGGAATCGTCAAACTTCACTGTCTTGAACCATAGACTGGGCTTAGTTGGTGGTTAAATTTTGGACTGAATGAAGAGTCACAAGTGGGGGCTAACAAGCACATTGATTGAAACACAAATCCAATTATCACTTAAGTCAGGATCTAGTCTGACTATAGTCGGCTTGGTTAAGTCTGATAGGTACCATCCCTAAAAGTTAGAGCTGGGTTCCAATTTCACCACCACACATTGAGTGATGTATGGCCGAGATACCCCCTTATATACACGCATCTAGTAAACACGTGCATACGCGGCCATGGATAGGACTTACCTTAGGCCATGTGATCCATTAACCACATGCAACCAAGATAAAATCCCCCCTTAAGTGATCTTCGATATAAGAACATTGCCCATATTGAGACCAAGGTGCCTGACATTGACCCTTACTCGAAGGGTCACAAGCAAAAATTCATTAGTTATGAATATGGAAACTACAGACTTTCAAGTTGTCCACACCAAATGGTGATTATCCCCAGTGGAAGTCGCCCAAAAACTGTAAGGGTTCGCCCCGCCTTAGGGGGGACCTCAGCTTAGTGTATGAATTGAGCCCATGACATCCGCATTTGAATGCGATGGGGTTGTTGTCGATTGAGGGGATCGCCACCGTGCCTATATAGTTATTCACGGACGCCCGAAAACATTGGTGCCAACTCGTGGCCCCCAAAGAGGGTCCAGTAACCAAGTTGGGTTCGGGACTGGTACGGATTAAATCAGTAACCCATTCGCCCGCAGTAGCGCCTGCTACTCGGTCTCATTGTAGTCCATAAATATAACAATTGAATTCAAAGAGCCTATTGATTGATCTGGAAAGCCACTAATCTAATATTATTCCAAAGAGTGAGTGCTATTATGTAACAACAATGACTTCTATAATGGACAAAGGCGATCGCTTCATTGTTATCAATATTTAACAAGGTGCTAGAAAACCGGTCGTCCATGATATCTTGACTTTAATGTGATACGCAATTGAATTCCGGTCTTGTTTAAGCAGTATATACAAGTGTGATAGAAAATATATATACAATATGGATACATCCACCATGAGAAATACATAAATATGAAAACCATATTAATATATGTACCCATCCTCACCTTGTCACTATCAATCAAATTATTGTTAGTTAGATCTAATAAAACGATTAATTGAATGAAACGATTCGTTGAAGATGGCTATACAAAAACACAAAAGAATGTTTAGTAATGACTAGCAACAATAAACATAGCAATGAAAATAAAGTACAATGAAATTAACGAAATGTGAAATTAACCCTACTTATTTACATGAATCAAATAAAATGAGTTTCTACATTGTGTTGATTTAATTGAAACTCGCAATAAGAATAGTTAAGTAGAGTCAAAGATTTTTAGTGAGTAATCTCAGATTTATACTACCCTGATTTCACTTGTTGAATTCGAACAGAATCGATGCTTAGAACTCAAGAACGAATGTGTTTAGAGTTTTGAGAGATGAGAGAGAGAATACGTAAGTTAGAGACGAGAGAGCAGAATAGAAGTGTTAGTGAATTACCGTGTCGAAAAACGTGTGTCCGAATGAGCAAGGTAGGCACGTATTATAGGCACGAGGGAAAAACGAGGGAAAAAACCTGCGTATATACGCAGGAGAGCTGCGTATATACGCAAGGTGACCTGCGTATATACGCAGGTCTGCGAATATACGCAGTAGCCTGCTATATACGGCAGAGGGCTGCAAATATACGCAGGTAGCCTGCGTATATACGCAGAGGGGCTACGTATATCAGGCCTCTGCGTATATACGCACCTATGCGTATATATTTTTTCCAAAACCTCGAAATATTTTGATTTCCTCCGATTTTATTTCGTGATTTGCCTTGATTCGACGCACCTAGACACCCTTGCTCTCCAACAAGGAGTTCTAGAGTTCTAGAAGGTTCCACTATTTCGGAGTATTTTTGTGTATTTTGTATTTTTTTTATGTATTTCTGCGTATAAAAAACTTATTAAAATCATAGAAAAATGTAGGAAAAATCAGAAAAATAATCTAAAAATACTGTGTAGCTCAGAAAAATGTTGAAGAATGTGATGAAAAGTGGAAATTATGGAGATCACCAATATAAATATTTAAAAAAAATCCTAAAAATAGAAAATAATTAAAATAAATAAAAGAAAATATTTTTGCCCCCTTTGTTGTCCTTTGCTCAATAGTTCTAAGTATGGACTCACGTATTTCCAACTTTTGTGAGTTCAAAGCATCTTTTCTTGAGTCGAAACAATCGCGAGACGCGGTATGTTCATCACGGATTACTCATTTTGGGAGACACATTTAGTGTCTACAGACGGACATCCTCCACCACTCCGCCGTGCCACTGGCCCTCCACCCGCCACGAAATCGTGAATCCCAACCCAGATTGATTTCGCGTACCCCTTACACATTTCTATTTCATTATGCCACACTGATTTCGATTTCTTAACATTGATACACAGGGGGTGTGCGATTGGAGTTTGAAGGAGGTAATTGGGGTCGTCGATTGGAGTTCGAAGGAGTGCGAATGGAGTTCGCATTTATGGACAACAAGGGTGGGGTTTGGATTGGCCCATATGTAGTTCGAAGGAGTTCGATTGGGGTCGGCGAGGTGGGGTTTCGTGATGTGGTGGCGCGATTTGTTTATTTAATGATGGGTCTGATGCGGGAGAGGATGATGGTTGCGAGGTGGGCGTTGTGATGGTGCTATGGTTGCGAGGGATCGGAGGGGGTGCGTGGGTGGTTTGCTGTGTGGAGGAGGGTGGCTTGAGAGGACACATGGGAGGAGCGATGGAGTATGTAGCAGCGGGAAGTTGGTGGGTGGGGGAAGAAGAAGAACACATGATTATGGTTGGAGGAGGAAGGAGCCGTGGGCCCACAAAACCTTAACGGCAAACTAGCAATCTTAACGGAAAAAATGAACTCATTTTACGGTTGAGAACTTAAACAAATGTATACCTATATTTGGGATTAAAAAAACACATACCTAACATTGAGAATCGATGAAAACTGATACCTACCAATGATAATTTCCGTTTTTTATTCTAGTTGTTATGTCGTCTTGTTACCACTGAAACTCATTTGCATTATCTTCTTGTATATATATGTCTTTATAATCCACTACGAAAATTAGACTGTTATTTTTTTTGGTGTTAAGAGAGCTAAAAGGGCGAAGGTAAGAATCGATTCCAAAATCACCGAAATTCGGAGGGAAGCTTTAATCACTTGAGTTATCCCTCACTCTCACGAAACAGACTGTTATAAATATATACTTCGTACACCTCTCTTTAATAAAATACGTATATATTTTCCACACCAAACGTTTTAAATTGTAACACCAATTATAAAAGTAATATATAGCACGTGGCCACGTGCTAGTTAATTGAATAACTAATGTAGATCCTTAGTTAGTCCTACATGCTACATAGTTGGTGAGTTCTTTATTTATTTATTTGTCAAATATAAAAGGCTAGTTTATCAAAAATATAGTAAGGCTTGTTATATAAGTGGCAGTAATTAGTAATGGTTTATTTGGTAATGTCACGTGGAAACTGTGCTAGTGTTAAACTGAACACTAATTAATATCATACTTCCTCCGTTTCTCTATAATTGCATTAATGAATAAAGTAGGTGCATTAATGAATATTTTAATAAAAATAGTGAAGAAAAACAGTATTTTAATTGTGGTACCTAAATAAAAAGAGAGAAGAATTAATACTTCGTATTTTAATTGTCGTCCTCATTCCATAAAAGGAAAAAAATGAAAGTGGTGCAATTAATTTGAAATTTTCCTTATATACAAACTGGTGCAATATATAGAGAAAAAACGGAAGAAGTATATAATCTAAATCGCTAATTATTTTAGATAACTAACACTTATCAAATATGAAAAATAAACAAATCAATAATCAAGCAACTTCTTACACAAGAAAGTSTCCATTTTGTAATATGTATGTAATTAATTTCCCAACAAATTTCCTCTTTCTTCTCACAAGSACTCGTTCAATAGGTCTAACACACTCAAACTTACACGTTAAACCTTTATTTAAGGAAACATTTTAATCTCATGTTTTTTTACTCTACAAGTTCTCCACTTTTTTCTCTTTTCTACCTTCTCAAAGCCACTCTCACAAAACCATAGGAAAAATAAAAGAAGTAAAAAACACGTTAGTAGAAACATTTGATCAACCAAAGTACGTAGCATGATTGTTTTCTAACTTACAAGATCTAAATGCAAATACTTGAGGCCGGATTAATCCTTTTCCGGCCAACAACCACCCCATTCGATCACCATATCGCCAATGTCGTCAGCAGAATCGCCAATTCCAGAACCACCGTACCCTACAGACCCTACACCGCCGGTCACACTTGTTCTAACCATACTTCTCCTAGTGATGTTCTTTGTAGGATTCTTTTCCATATATTTTTGTCGATGTTTCTTGGAAAATATTGTCAGTTCCTTAAATAATAGGCAAACTCCTAGTGGAACCCCAATTAATCCAACCAACCTCACTCCTCCAGGCTTAGACTCCTCTATTGTAAACTCATTTCCCACTTTTTCATACTCGAGTGTAAAAGATTATCGTCGTGAAAAATATGGCCTAGAATGTGCTATATGCTTGTGCGAGTTTGATGATAGCGACATCCTTAGACTCTTGACCACTTGTTGCCATGTCTTCCACCAAGAGTGCATTGACCTGTGGTTCGAGTCACACAAATCGTGCCCGGTTTGTCGGAGGAACCTCGATATGCTAGAGGTACGGCGGTCGTTCGAGAAGTTTCCAACCATCGAAAGTGCAAGGACTAGCATTGGAAACAATAATGATACAGATAATCCTGAAATCATTGCCGAAGGAAGTAATAATAATAATATTAATAATAATAATTGTGCTGATAATGATTCGATTAGCCTCGCGATTAAGGAGGACGCTAATGGCCCTCTTGGCGAAGGGTTGCTACTGGTTAATGATTATGACCAAGATTCGTTGATGAACGAGAAGTTTTCAAGATCACATTCAACCGGACATTCGATATTCCGACAAAATGCAAGAGAGCATGATGATAAATATACGTTGAAACTKCCACAACATGTTAAGGATTCGATTACAAGAAGGCATCTTGTTACGTTAAGTTGTACGACATTTGGAGAATATGCGACCAAATTAACAAGAAAGCATGAAGTTTTTGGAGAGATTTCTGGCTCTTCAACAAAGGGAGACATTGACAAAGTATAAAAAAATAGTTCATATACATATAACTTGTCTCATTTTTTTCTAAATACTTTTTATCATTACAAAATGTTATTTTGGGAGTAATTGTTTGTCTTACTTAATTATTCTTGAGTTTTGGCCAATTAGATTAGGGTTGTAGACTTAGACTATAATTCGTAGAGATTATTTTAATTTGCATGTTCTTTTCCATTTTGTTACATACACAATAGCATAATAGTTATATGAAGTATTAAACTTTTCATTTGCTGGTAATTTGTGTATGCAGTTTTTTTGTGTGTTAGTTTAAAGACCCACAAGGCAGGGCATGAGAGCAGTTCTCTTTAATAACATGGAAAGAAATTTAGCTAACATAGTTTTTATTTTTATATCATGTTTCAAATTATATTAACATACTCAATCATAAAAATTTAGAAAATTTTTTGGTGTGCATTGATGCACACCAAATTAAACACTTTGAAGTAGAGGTGATCAAGTATAGCCTGTYCCGCGGGTTTGGCCCGATCCGACCCGAAATTTTGCGGGCTATGGACACGATTTTTCGGCCCGAAATCGGGTTGGGACCGATTTTTCCCAAATTTTGTGCGAGCTTTGGACGTGACTTTTTACACATTTTAGTTGATTTTTTGTGCCCGGCCCGAAAAAAACCGCCAAGTCCGCTCCATTTTTTCGGGCTTTGGACAACAAGTTTAGGCTCGAATCCAAGCCCGCCGACCTAATTTAAGGCCAAATATCTAAGCTAAGCCCGGCCCGGCCATGATCACCTCTACTTTGAAGTTAGAATAAGTTTAAAGCCCTTAAAGATCTTAGGGTCAGTGTAGCAACAATTTTACTTGCCCAACCTCTAATCAACAGCTTTCAGGTCAATGATCGTCTTAGCATCGCCCTCATTCAATCAAGAACACAATTCGACCTAATGCCATCATAAACACTTGTCTTTTTAGTTTTATGATTCTAGGAGTTTCAGTGTGATATTTAGAACAGATATATTTTTAGAATAGTTAGTACACCTAAGGTACATGTAGAGTGCCAGAGCATCACTACGATAAGGTATGTGTCGGTTTGCGACAGCACAAAAAAAAAGTATGTGTCGATTTGCGATGCATACCATTGAAGCAACAAATTTCATTTTTTAAAGATCAATCTTCTATATTTATACTATAAGACAAGCGAATCAACGTGAGGATGACATTTCTCACTCCGTGATTCGCTCATCTTATAGTATATGTATATATGAAGTATATCCTATAGATATGATATGGTAATTGATGTAGCCCAAGTAAAGTTGGGCCTAATTTCTTCAAATTAGGCCCAATCCAAATCAAGGGCCAAGTTCATTGGCCCATGTAACTCCATAAACCAAATACGTATACCAGTATATTCATACAGTAGAAATACGTGCATAAATACCCATTGGAAAAAAGACTTTTTTCAAAGTCCAGGCCATGAGGCTCAAAATTCAAGATTGCGCCACTTATCACGATCTTAGCAACCTACGAAAGTTTATAAATACCTCCCATTTTCCCAAAAGGGACACATTCATTACATCACATCATCAACAACCTAAAACTTACTCTAATACTCTCTCTTTTGTCTTTGCTTTTGTCATCTCTTTTACTCTCTCTCTCTTCTCATACTCTTAAACTGCTCGGAGGGGCGATAATCCTTAGGATTCCTCGCCCTCTGCAGGTGTCAAGGGAGCTTGTTGTGGATGTAAGATTGGACTTTGAAGAAATTGGACTTAAGTTATACCCATTTACCCTAACTTGGACTCTTCACCCATAGCATCAAGATGAAGTCATTCCCGAACCTACAAGTAAGTGTTTTGCTCTCCCACGGTTGAAACATTGGCGCCGTCTGTGGGGACTAGACAATTCAAATGTGAGTGAAGGTTCTACATCCAATGCACAACATGGTCATCAAGACCAAAGCAAATTGATCAACTCTTTCATGATGAAGTCTCTCTTCCTCATCCTGGGGGGGGGGAAGAGAGGAAGCTATTGCTTATACTACTAACCAGGAAGCAGATGTTGACCTGGGAGACAATGAATTTGTGACGTGGGACAATTGGCTGGCTTAATGAAGGACCTTTCTGGTATGGTGGACTTGGTCAAGTCCTTAAAGGGAGAAAAGGCCGCAACAACAAGCCAAGGTGGAGGCCGAGCAAGCAGCTGCCCAAGCTAAACAACGTATGAAGAAGAGCTGAGGAAAGCTAGGGCAGACAAGAAGCCAACAGGGAGTTTTAGACTCCACAAGCCCCTAAGTTTAAGACTACCACCCTCCCGAAGTGTCTCCCAGGGAGAACCTCGAAGAAGAAGAGTAGTACCAAGTTGAACGACTCCGAAAAGACATCACGTCTCAAGTAGCCACAAAGTTTGACGAACCAAAGATGAGAAAGTTTCAAGATACTCCTAAGTATGCCCCACAAAGACCACCTCCTATTCGACCTCTTCAGGTGAATACGGAGAAGAGATTCATCAATCTCGGAACYCCTCCTCCCACTCCTCTTCAGGATGTGAGGGGAGTCATAGAGGACAAAAAAKCCAAGAACAGAGATCTCAGAGAAACAATCAAGGATAGGCAAATGAAGAAGATTRACGCTAGGTCCATATTAAATGACCGAAGAGGAATWTCTGAGTTTGGAAATGGAGAAGAGGCTTCTTCCTTCTCTACCTCAACCTCAAGCATGCGTGATCCCACTCTCTCCTTGGGGGGCTCTCATCACCTTTCTCAAGGTACCAAGGGAGAAGAGGTAACGACTTGATAACCGCAATGCCGGGCAAGTCCCAATACGACATCCAAGGCAATCTCCTTCCTCAAGGGGAACCTGACTTGGAAGAGCGAATTAGAACCCTCTCCATTTCTCAGCACTCTCCTCTTTCTGCTCCCATGCAAAAGGTAAAACTGCCCACCATTGAACCTTTCGACGGCAAAGGTGATCCRGATGATCACCTCTCCACCTACAAGCATCTGATGCTCACTCAGCCTGCTGACGACGCCACTTGGTGTCGCTATTGCCCTRTTACACTTAAGGGAATAGCCCAAAAATGGTTTAATGGTCTTCCCCCCAATTCTATCAACAATTTTAGCCAGCTGGCCGTGATATTTTCCCATCATTTCATGGCCAGCTGAAGAGAGAAGAAGTATAGCATTCACTTGGGAAAGGTTGAGCAAGGAGCTGGAGTGTCCTTGAGAAGTTATGTCAAACGCTTCAATTATGAGTCTCTCCAAATTGAAGGATTGTCGAATGATGTCGCATTCAACAGTTTCATTCAGGGCTTGCATAGGGACAACAAGTTCCGTTTTGATCTTCTCAAGAGAGGATGTCGCACTCTTACTCAAGCACTCYAGGAGGCTGAGTTATAGATACATGCAGAAGAATTGTGCAATGCAACAAAYAAAAAAGAGAAGGACAAGGATGTTGGTTCATCAAGAAGAGGTGAYCGCAACGATCATTCAGGTTCTTACAGTGGACACAAAAGGTCTGGAACCTACTCTATTGATGAGAAGTCGGAAAAAGGATACAATTCGGACAGGAAAAAGAGAAAGTTTGAGTTTGAAGGCCCAAAATATGAGTATACCAAAGATCTGTACCTAGTGTACAAGGATGTTATAACATACTTGACCCCCCTCCTATGAAATCAGAAAGAGAGAAAAGAGATAGTTCGAGGTACTGCAAATTCCATCAAGATATTGGTCACGTTACTAATCGATGCTTTTATCTCCAACGAGCGTTGGATGCCTTGGTTGATGAAGGCAAGATTCCGAAGCATCTCATCAAGGGCAAAGCAAAATCCCCTGAAAAAGAAAAGAAGACTACTCCTCAAGTTGAGGATGATGATACCGACCYAGAAGTGGTTCACATGATCTTAGGAGGGTTCGCTGCTGGGGGACCCACCATGAAAGGGAGAAAGGATTACCTACGCAATCTCTCACAAGTAATGTCTACTGATAATGTCCAGGAGGAYAGCTTCCCGGAGATGAGAATTTCCAAGAAGGATAGAGAAGAAGCTCCAATCAAAGTTCCACATGATGACCCCTTGGTGGTTGAGTTGAAAGTGGCAAATTTGAAGGTCAAAAGAATTCTTATTGACACAGGGAGCTCTTCAAACATTATAAGCTTCGGTTGTCTCTCCAAGCTGAAATTTGATGACAGTTCCTTCGTCAAGGCTGATCATCCCATAGTTGGCTTTGAAGGAGGCATAGTCCGCCCAGTAGGAACCGTTTTTGTGCCTGTGAGATTCGGAAGTAAAGACAAGTGTAGGCATGAGATTGTGAAGTTTTTGGTTGTAAATGTCATGACTGCTTACAATATCATACTAGGTCGTCCCACCTTGAACAAAATCAAATCAGTTATAGTAACTCATCTTCTACTTATGAAATTTGTTTGCAATGATGGCAACGTTGATTCTATCTACGGAGACCAACGGTCAGTTAGAGAATGTTATCTTGYTGCCCTCAAGCCTGTCTCTTCAGACAAGGAAGAGGATGCCAAGACAAGTGATCAACTGATAGAGAACAAGAAGCGCAAGGCTGGAGAARTGTTAGCAACACAAGAAACATTCTTCGTTCATAGTCTCCAAGGGATGTCTTCACCTCCCAAGGAAGAGGAAAAACCCGAAGATTTTATTTTGGAT
>SNQN01014186.1:0-11230 GCA_008642245.1 Bassia scoparia | reverse complement strand
AAGAGGGCCACGGAGCTGGCTCAGAATTTGTCATTCAGAGACACAAAGATCAATGAGCTCAAGGAACAGAAGGTGACCCTAGAGAACTACTTGACCTTGGAAAGGTGGAAAGTGGCACAAATGAATGAGTAAATTCAAAAGCTCAATGAAGAGTTGTATGGACTGAAGGATGAGAGGTAGAAGATGCAGGAGGACCGGAACAACCATTTCTACTACACTAGGTTGGTCTGCTTCAGGTGTGCCAGGCATGTGGACCCAAGCTTTGACTAGGCCAAGATGGAGGAGGCCTTGGAGGCTGGCATTGGAGAAGTTAGCCAACTGATGTACGGATTTTATATTTGGTTTTTAGAGTTTTTTATTATTTATTTTCGTAGTTTTGAGTTAGTTTTGTCTTCATTTTGAGTCTTTTTCCTCATTTCTTTCTCTAACCCTCTAACGGTCGCTTTTAACGTTTTTGCCACATTTTCTCTTCTGTTTTGATCGATTTTATAGGCACTCATTTCATGAGCATTGTTAGGAGTTGTTTTGGAACACTTTGGATTGTTCGAGGCTCAGGAATATGATTCGTGTCACTTTTGGTGAAGTTTAGGAGCGTTTTGGGCACTTTCAGATGTGTTAGGCAACTTCAATTGAACATATATTTCAGCACCCTTATCATTTTGATGTGATTTGAGTTGGAGGGGAAAGTAAGTCTCGATAGCTTCAAAACGAATGGTCATATGCCTGATTCCGACGTAAAACGAAGAAGTTATGGCCGTTTCTTTTTCTAATCGCAGTCTAGTAGCGCCCAGTAGCGGGCGCTACTCTGCTCCGGATTGCTTTCTCGGTTATTCTATTTTTGCTTTTGTTTTTACCTTTTCTTTTCCTAGTTTTGGCTGGTTGTATTTCCACTTGTTGGGACTTTTGAGCCACACATCTTTCATTCTTGTACATACACTTTTGCTTTTATTTTCTCTCTCTTAGTTTTAGCTAGTGGCTTTCAACTTCTTCATTACTATTCATCATCTTCTCCTAATTTCATTTGCATTTTGGAAGCTTTGTACTTGGAATTCTTACACCAAATTTTATATTCAAGCTCTAGTAACTATTCTCTATCTCTTGCACTTCTTTAATTTCATTTTGGTTAAGCATTTCATGAATTGCATTTTTTTTGGGTTTTTATGAGATTTTCTTATTTTTACTTATAATTTTAGATCTTGTTGTTTAGATTGTTAAATATTGATGTTATTATGTTTTTAAGCTTGTGTGAGTAGTTTACTAGCTAGGATTGGGTGAAACCCTCATTTCACCATGTGACACCATGCTTGCTTGAGGTTTTCGTTGGTTTTGACCATGACTTGTRTAGTTTAGGAGGTGCAATTGCTAATTGCCATGATTGATCACCATGGTAGTTTTTCTAGGGACCTTAGACGAAGGAACGAGAGTTGAACTCTTCGGTGTACTCCTCCTAATTATTTAGACGAAGGAACCATGAGAATACGGGTCGGATTCTAGGGATGTTACTAGCTTTCGCGACTTTTGTGCTTAAACCGAGCTTGTGACCAAGCCATGAGAATAGGTCATGGATTGCAAGTGAGGTTCTCCTAGCTAGCTTGAGAGAGTGGTTAGGACATTTGAAAGTCTCCCCTTGTCGGTTGAGCCGTGCTAGAATGCTTCGTTGTTTGCGTTTGGTTGTTACATGTGTGTTTTGTGTGGCAAAACCCCAATCCTAGTGCCTTAATTGTTTGTTATTCTCTCATGTTAATAGTGTTTTTTACCACACTCTTGACTTTGTTCATGGCTTAGCTTGTCGCTTCGATAACTAGTCTGTGTTTAACACGTTTTTTCCCGTGGGTTCGACCTCTTTCTTGCACTACTACTTAGTAGTAAGCGGCGAGATAGGATATTTATCTTTGGTAGCCTTGACGTGGCTATAAATTTTGGCGTCGTTGCCGGGGATTAAAGGTTTGTATACATTGTTTGTTATTGGTTTGTAATGAGACTAAGTTGTTGTATAATATTTTTATATTGGTTGTTTTGTTTTTTTTATCCTTATTTTCGTTTAATGGCAATTTTCTTTCTCCCCAGTATGGACAAAGGAAAATGATTATTTGTTGGAAATTATTTGGAGGGTTGGAGGACTTTTATTGGATTGGTCATATGTTTTGAGAGTGGGATATTTGGATGTAAATTTACGGGGTTTGAATGATGACGAGGGCGGTGGTAATGAGTCTTTGTCATGTGGTCAATTTTCTAGCATTAATTTGAATGATGCTTGGTCTATTGGGGGCTAGCTAGAGATAACTATGAGTGGGAGATTGAAGTGAGGTTGGTATGAATTTGTAACGAAAGCTCGTTTGGAGGAATAATGATTTGATTATTTGGTTCTCATGTTTCGAATTTGCTAATCTTGGATGTAAACTCAGTTTCACATGGTTTATATATGAATCCATTGACTCTTGCCATGTTCCCTTAATGAACCTTTCTGGATGATTCTAACCCTTTCCAGTTTCTTTTCTGATGCTACCTCCATTGATGATGGGATTTTGGAGTCGTGATAAAGATGAACAAACCTTGTTAGATGATCTATTCCATGGAGAAAGATGAGATTTTAAGGTTATGGGTGATATCTTTGATTCATTTTTGTATCTCGTCTACTATTGACGTCAATGTTACATCTCTACTCACCTAATCAATTGATTATGATGATTCATTGAGATAGTTAGTCTTTCCTTGGGTTAAAATGTGATGTTAAGCCCATTTGAGGAGTCTGTCATCTTTGAATCTATGCGTTTCTCAATCTGATGTTCATGTGCACAAGCATTTATAGTTTAGATTGCTGCTCCTTTCTCCTCTTTATTTTTCTTAATTTTTCTCTTCTTATTTCTGATCATCCTTCTCATGATCGCATTCCATCTTAGGCGGATGCTTTATTAGATTTATATATATGCTTTATGCCTGACTATTTGGTATTTTTTGAATTTTGTGCGGTTGCGTTTGACAAATTATTGCGACTTTGAGGGTTATTTACTAGATAGCTTTATTTCTTGTTAAGTATGTGAGTTTATTATTACTTTATTATATTATTATTATTATCTTTATTATTTATTATTATTATTATTATTATTTATTATTTATTTATTATTATATTATTATTATTTTATTATTATATATTATTTATTATATTTTATTATTTTTATTATTTATTTATTTTTATTTATTTTATTATTATTTTATTATTTTTTTTTAAACAATTATATTAAAAACAGAGGAAAAATGGAGAGGAGTAGTGGGTCGCTATTGCCGCTACAGACCGGCAGTACACGAGTTGGCTAATCGCAAGTTGAAGTCAGCGTGGTAGCGGTGGCAACTGACCGCTACTTAAAGTAGCGACGCTACAAACGTCCTGGTCGCTACTCACATTTACAAAGTCTTCAAGCCAAAGAGAAAAGTAGCGGCCAGATTGAAAAAGTAGCGACCGCTACTTACTTTTCCTACTTATAATTCACAGCAGCAACAATACCACTTTCTTTCTCCTCCTCTCATTTCTTTCGACCCTCTTTTCTCTCATCCTCACTCAAACTCTTCTCATTCACTCTCATCTTACTCAAATCATCACAAAGGTACCACAAATTCTCACAATTACTCACGAAAATCACTCAAAGCACTCAACTTTTTCATTTTTATTTTGCCAAAAATCATATTTTCGAATTTCAACCCAATTTTCTGGGTTTCTTTTCGAATTTTTGGGGGTTTAGGGCTCACGAAAATTTCAGATTTTTAGGGGGTTTTGTGTGGCATATTTGGGCGAGTTTCTGGTGCTTTTTGAGGGCAGATTTCTGGGCATTTTCGCTGCAATATGGGGTGATTCACTTGGGTTTTTCGAGTGGATTTCACCCCCACTCGAAAATTTCAGTTTTGGGTGCATCTTGGCACGAAACCTGCTCGGGGTTGCTGCTATTTTTGGTGGAATTTGTTCGTGGTTGCTGTTGCCCTTGCGCGTGATGTTGGGAGTCCAAAGGCTCATGAATGGAGCATTGTTCCTGTTATTTGGCACGACCTCGAGGTCAATATTTCTGCTCGTCTCTGCTGCTGTGGAGGACGAGTTTTTACGGCAATCTCACACCAAAATCTGGAATTTGGTCCTCAATTGCAAAAGCTCGAATTTTGAGCGTCCTGTTGGTTCGAATCTTCTGCTATTGCRTTTCTGGCTCGTGTGAGGTTTGTTCATGTTCGAAGGGCTTGGAATTTGCTGGTTTTGGCCTAATTTAAGGTGATTTTGGGATTTATCTTCACAATCCCTTGAGGTATATCGATCGCCCCTTTAATTAAGTTAAAATTTCAGTTTTAATTCTTGATTTCAACTGTTAAAATTTGGCTTACACTTGAGTTGAAAGTTGTTTTTTGGACTTGACAAATATGCATACCTTTTTAAAATTTACAAGTTTCAACTCAAGTTGTCAMTGGTGATTCCATGAACTGTGATTTGTGTTTGTGAATTGTGACTTGCGAGTTTGAGAAATTATGTGATTTAAATTGAATATTKTTGAATTGTRAACTTGGTTTGAGTTTAATTGTGAATTATTGATGACTGTGATGAGTTGTGAACTGTTGATGATGAYCGTTAATTGTTGATGATWTTTTATAATCGTTGATTATTGGAATTGTTAACAGTTAATAACAGTTATGAGTTGTGGGATTGTTCTTGTGATGTGTTGATTATTGAGTTGTGAATTCTGGAAAGCTAAACTGAGCTCCTGTACTTGCTTGAATCTTTATTGTTTATGAAATTGCGCAAGTGCTCCTTTTAGTTACGTGTATTGGGGTCTTAAGGCGCTTGGAGTTAGGCCTTTTGATCTATCAATGGTTAGGAGATTTAAGCTGTTAGATCGACTCTAGGTTGTCTTTTGCTTGAATTTTCCTTTGATCGAGTGTTTTTTATTTTTCCCAACCACCATGTGCTTCTAACCCGCTCCTAGTGTGGTTTACGATGCTTCGTACAACCTCACTCCCACCCTTGCCGGTGCATTGTAGTAATTSTGAYCGTCATGAGCACGAGGACGGCTCATAGTTCTAGCTTGGGGRGATCGCCTTTTAGGCTAGCTTGGGGGAGGGGTTAGGTAGAGCTTTGAATTGGTTCGTATTGAGTTCGGTGGTTTGGTTRTGTCCATTTGTGTTAGTTTTATTGCTTTTTGAGTCTTTTCTTTTGAGTCTTGAGTCTAGTTCTACATTTGAGTACACTTGTACTTAAGTGTTTCTTAGCCCATTGTTTCGCAAGGTTTGTTAGGGTTATTGAGTCTTCAAACGTTGCGTTGCTTATCGTTTTTAGCTTTTGTTTTTTTAGTTAGTTTTGAGTTTTAGGGGGTCTTTGATTTGACTCTTAATTTTCGTGGATTTATGTGTTTCGGAACTTGGAAAGGGTTGTTACCAACTTCAATTCTAGTTGGTTGAGTTTGGTTTGGGATTGGATTTGTGGTTTTGTTTGGTTTTGAGTAGTTTTGTACATTACCTGCGTTATCGGAAGTCCGATGGATTTTTAGTCCGTAGAGTTTTGAAGCCTTCACGGGTTTTAGACTTCATACTTGTTTTCGTTTCATGAGTGCATTTGAGACCGTTGTGTTATTTGATCGAGAACTTGGTTCATGTTCTTAGAAGTGATTTTGGCTATTTTTTAGCTTTCCTAGGTTTGTTTTGTTTTCTTGTTTGTTTTCTTTATTTCCCTTGTTCCCGTTTTGGAAGCCTTAGGCTTCGTTTCTTTGCCACATTCAAGTTAATGTAATAGAGAGCATATTTTTGGTTGTTTTCGTTGTATTATCGGTTGTAATAGTTTAGTATGTAATATAGTAGTTTTTGCTTTTGTAATATTAGTGGTTGTAGGGTGCGCCGCTTAGGAAGGGCGTGACTTCGGCTTCAGTGTCTGGAGTTGAGCCTGGAATCGCATGTGATGCGTGGGGTGTGTGTCGAATTGAGGGGATGCCACCGTGCCTATCGGTTTCAGGAGCCGAACAATTGGTGGCAAACTATGGCCACAAATAGGTATACAAGGTGGGTTCGGGGACATGGTACGAATCAGATCTGTAAGAATTGCCCGATGTAGCGGTCTACTGGTCTATGTAGTTATAAATATAAAATTGAATTCAAAGAGCTATTGGAATTGCCTTTGAAAGCATAATTATAGGTGGGTTGCTATATGTAAACAAGACCTACAATGGACAGGCGATCACTTGATTGTAGTATGTTTAATAAGGTGTTAGACCGGTCGTCCATGATTATCTGACTTTATGTGAAGCTTTAAATTCGGTTGTTTAAAATATAAAAGGTGATAAAGATATATACAACTGAAACAAGGTTAGTAGCAGATATATGATGTGTGTCCTCTCACTTGTTCATGTGCAACAATCAAATTGTTAGAATAAACTCAAAGATCGCTTTCGATTGAATTGTATTGAGACAACAAACGGTTAGTATTGACATAGAATTGTATACATGAAACTAACAACATAGGAGACATTGCAATTAATAAATTACATATTTATGAACATATACAAAGTGAGTTTCTACTTGTTTTATATTGAATTAAAATACATGTTTAATTCAAATTAAAGTGAAAGAATTAAAAAAAGAGTGAAGATGGTTTTTTGGTGAGTTCTCAGATTTATACCTTGATTGCTTGTGATTCGAAAGATGATGCTTTGAATGAAACGATGTGTTTTGTATTTGAGAGAGGAATAGATGTGTCTGTGACTTGTGTTTGAGTGTGTCGGAGGTGTGAGTGTGAAGCTCCCGTGAGCAAGGCAAGGAGTTTTTTAGCACGAGAAAACGAAGTACAACTGCGTATATACGCTCAGGAGAGCGTATATAGCGGTGGGGAGAGCGTATATACGCTCACTCAGCGTTATCGGCTCCATCATTTCCATGTGTTTTGGAGCTTGTATGTATGTGTTGGCCAGTATTCGAAGATGTGGAGCGTATATAGCTCCTGGTGAGGATATAGCTCTACTGCTATTTAGCTAATGATTCGTATATATTTCCAAACTAATATTTGAATTTCCTCCGATTTTATTCGTGATTTCCTTGACGAGCTGACCCCTTGCTCTAAAGGAGTTTAGAAGTTGAAGGTTACGTATTTCCGGAGTATTTTTCTAATTATTCACGTTATTTTGGTATTCTGCCGTATTTTAACTTGCAATCATAGAAATATAGAAAATAGAAAATATTTAAAATACTGGCGGATTCGAAAATGTGACGGAATGATGAAATCAAAGCATGAATCGCAGCGTGACTTGTTTGAACTTTGAAACTTGGTTTATCGAGAAAAACGAAAGAAAATTGTTTGTTTTTTGTAGTGATTTGTATATTCCGAGTAGACTATGTATTTCTTCGTGAGTCAAAGATTTTTCTGAGGAAAAACGCGAGACGCGGTTGTTTATCAGGATTATATTTGGGGAGCACTTTTAGGGTTCTAAGAAGCCACATTTGATGAGTCTGAAGAGACGATAGTTTGTAGAGAAGTCAAAGTATTCGATTCGGGAGAGAGAACTCAAGAAGTTCTGCGACCCTGATTACCTTATTTCGCCGTCTGAAGACTAAGGTTAGTTTTACCGTAGCGTGTCATGCGGTGATGTGTTGTTGATGTTGAGTCCTTGACGGTCATTTCCCGTTCGGTGACTGGAGAAGCAGGTGGTCCCATGCTTCGAGAATGAGGATTGATTGCAAATAAGCCTAATTCAGGATAAGACTCTGGTGAGACATGGTCTGTTTTTATGTCTAGGAATGCATGCAATGTGATTGTACTTGTGATTGATATATGCGAGAGGGAAGGAGTCATTGATTTTGAAGAGTCTGTGATTTGGAAGGCTTGTCTAGGTCATCTAGAATAGTTTGAAGAGTCATTGAATTTGAAGGGTCTTGTTAGGTTGATTCTAGAATGAATTGAGAGAGTCATTGAAGAGTCTTGTCTAGGTTGGTTTTGACTGGTTTGAGAAGAGTCATTGAATTTGAAAGAGATTTGTTAGGTGATTTAGACATGATTTGAGAGAGTGAGGAGTTTCTAGGTGGTTTTAGCTGTTTGAGAAGTCATGAATTTGAAAGAGTTCTTTGTCTAGTTGATTCTGACTGTTCTGAGAGAGTATTGAAGGAGTCTGTTGTCTGGTTTTAGCATGGTTTGAAGAGAGTTGAAAGTGGTTGTTGGTCTGGTTAAGATGATTGGTGAGCTTTGAATTTGAAAGAGTAGTCTAGGTCTGGTTTAACATGATTTTGAAAGTGTTTGTTAGGTCGATTCTGAATGATTTGAATGAGCCTTTGATTTGAAAGGTCAGTCTAGTTGGTTTAATGATTTGAAAGTGTCTTGTCTAGGTTGATTCTGACATGATTGAATGAGCTTGAAAGAGTCCTGTTATTGGTTTTAGACTAAGGACGATAGAGTCTATCCTAGTACCAATGCCAATTGAAGGGCTTTCATTGAAGAGTGATTAGAGAAGTGAATTTGAACGTGACTTGACTTAATTGGGAGACAGTGATTTGATTGGAAGAGACGGGTCAAAAGTGATTTTTCAGGATTTCCTTGATAGCAAAAGACTGGAACGTAGGGTTAGGAGACAGAAGCGGCAATGGAAATTAGGAGCCAACGAGCCCAGCAGAGTTTAGACAAAGTGGTTTACGGCTTGAGTATATGGAGGTGGATAGATTGTAGGATGGTTCCAAAAAGATGTATACAAGGTCAGGTGGCATTTACTTCTTTGTGTTGGTCAATGAGTTTGAAGTGAAAAGAATAGTTGGTCGAGAAAAAGGGTCTTTGTGGCGGGTCAGATGTGGCGTGCGAGGTTGGCTATGATGTAGGTTAAATGAGTTATTAGTTTAGATGGAAACCATTATGTTCTTAGCAAGTCAAGCTCAAAGGCTAATGATTTAATGTTAAGTGATGCGGTCGACTCGAGAAGAGGCTTCTGTTTTAGGATCACACGTAGTTCTGATGATGATTTGACTGCCGTGTGAGAGGGCTTTTTGGTTGTATGTAGTGGGTTTGAGGGTGAAAGCGCGATGATTATGAAGTGACCCACGGTGGAGTGTTGTTTTTAGATTTTGCTTTTTTTTGAATTGGGCTTTGAACTTTGGATTTGGATTTTGAATCGGAGATATGATTTGCATTTGTGATTGATGGTTGACTTTGATTTTTGCTCTCTTTTTTCTTTTTTGCCATTGTTACTTTTTCTTTGCTTTCTTTGCAGTGTTCTTTCCTACCACGTTTGGTCAAGGGTGGTAGATGGGTGTGAAGAGATAGGTAATTGATGTGTTTTGTGGCTCAAGGTTGCAAGGGTTTTTGATTTGATGTGCAGGGATGGAAGGGAGGGGTATTTGTGGAGGTGAAAGAAGGCTTTGGGGCTGTTAATTAATAATTGGATCAGCATTGATTAACCAAATTGTTTGCATGAGTGTTGGAGATGATAGATTCGAAATAATATTGAAAACCAAATGAATTATTTATTGATGAAGAATGAATCATGGTTTATCAAAGATACATAGCCTCAAAAGAGAGTGAATTGAACGAATAATTGCTAGGTGGGATCGATGACTCATTAAAGGGACGATGGGGTATTACAGCTTGGGTGATAGGTTGCAAGTGGGTTGGTTTGGATGTTGTCTTTCTTTCGCTGGAGGGATGGGAGCGATCTCACCATGTTTGATCCTGTGCTTAAACGATGGAGTTTATTCTCAGTGGTGTGACCTCTTGGTGGACTTAAATAGGATTGGGTTCCAATTCCTAGATTTCTTTATTGAGGTCTGGAGTGGGTCAATAGGAGCAGTGACCTTTGAGTTAGTCTATAAGGCCGTCATAAGTATACAATTGGAAGAATGTTCCTTTGGGTGGTCCTCGAGGCGTTGTTGAAAGAGCCGGGATGGTTAGAATGAGTTGTCTGTAATGTGGTGATTGCAGTGTTGGAAAAAGAGGAGCCATTTCTTGTTAAAGCACGTTACCCTTAACTCTGGGTTGAACATCCTTAAACTAGGAGGCAACTGTGAAGGCAGTATGAATCAATGGGTTTGAACTTGGAGTGGCTCTCGATACTTGGCTGAAGGTTTTTTAGATGACCATGGCGATTGCTTTCCTCATTCGTCGATTGGTATTTGAGGGCTTCTCCTCCTATTAAGGAAAGTGAGAATTTCTCTCTACCTTGCTGGTGGCTCTAGTTCCGGAGACCGAGGAAGTGGGAATGTATCCTGTACTGCTTTAGACTCGTGTTTGATGTTAATTCAATCATCGAGTTGGTTGATCAGGTCGTGACACCTGGATGGATGGTGTCAAGTTAGGAACACACGTGAATGTTTTTGATCATTCCATTAAGGAATTGAGATGTTGAAATGTGGAGTGGTCTCTGGGTCTTAGTTCTCTTGAACTGGGGTAAATCAGTGATGAAACTTCTTGGGAAGCTGGCCTTATTATATCGACGAGGCTTGAACTGAAATTTTAGAATTCTCTTTGCAATCTTCTAGTTGCTCACCTTTATTTCCGTCTTAGTCTTTGGAGTAGGGAGTGGTGTCTGCATCGTTCTTCTCTCCTTCAGCTCAGAGAGGTTTTTCTTGGGTCTCTTTTCTTTCAGCTCCCAATGCTCTTTTCTTGGGCATCAGGGAGGAATTCACAGATTGAGCTTTTTCGAGATAGCGTAGGCTGTTGTTGATGTGTGCATGGAAGTGTTTGGTGTCGGAGCGCGTGGGTTTGGCTTATTGTTATCTTCTAGGCCAGACGAAGTTGCGAGTCTTTGCTATCTTGCTGAAAAAGAATTAACACTTAGACGAAACAAAGATTGGTCTATTGAAAACTCTTAAGAAAACCTAACCAGTATTGAGGTTCTGGCTAGGAACTGAACTCGAAGTAGACTTTGAATGGGCTAGACCTAACAATCTGATTTTGGTGTAGACCGAGAAAGATTAACCTAAGATGGGCCTATTTAGAATTAAGGTCTTAGACTATGAGACTGAAATTGAATGGCTAGGGTTGAGTCTATGATGAACCTAGTTCAGCTTTAAGGTTCTTAGATTGAGCTGAAGCGAGTAATTCGATTCGCTCTTGGGTTGAAATTGATGACTAATTTAGGTTTAAGGTTCAAAGGTGATCTAAGTCGATTTAAGACCTTGGATTAGAATCGACCTAAGTAGATTCTAGTCAATGAATTTGAAAGTGATTTGAAATGGGCTATGATTGTAAACTTATGTCTTGAAATAGAATTAAGCGACTGGGCTTAGTTAAGAATGG
>SNQN01014182.1:0-11238 GCA_008642245.1 Bassia scoparia | reverse complement strand
GATCGGAATGGGGATGAAATGCGTGATGGATCGGTTGGTGGTGAATATTTTCATCCACCACACTCATTCATCAATTTAACATCGGGTTTTGCATCCATTTTAGGAAACGTGGTAGTATGCGGGTGGGAGAGGATTGATCCGTCACACAATATTCATCCTTAACCTGATCCACCAATTTCGACAGTCTCTTCGAGCTTCGAACCTGCCTGTCATGTGGTCTCGTTTTCACATGTCAAAAACCAAAACAAGCTAATTATTCCCATTCTAACTTAGCTGCATAGTTTGACGGAACCAACAACGGCGGTCAAATTTCATAAGTTACTAGATCCAACTCCATTAGTGTGTGGATCCACTCATCTCTAACATTCGCATATCTCGTGACCCAGCCTTTAAATTAGAAGAATAAATAAAAATAATTGTTACAAGAGTAAAGTAGTATTAAGAGGGACTAAGTGCTAGGTACTTTTTAGTACTGACCATCTCTGTAAATAAGAGTTTATAGATTTCCAAAATGCGAAAATTATAGTATATAAACTTAAACCTAAGTTTTATCGTGTGCAAATTTGTAATGCATTTCGTGAATCCATATACTAACGTTCTGGCTACTAAATCATATACATTTTGGGCGTACCTTAAGTATATTTTCAACCAAGGTTTTTAGTGATGATGTCTTGGAGACGATTTTACGATGTTATTAGTAGCTGCTAATGCTCAAATGTGTGAAATTAATCGTGGGAGTTTATTTTGTTTAAGTACTTCAACAGTGATTAATATTAAGTACAATTTTTTCTCGTTTGTGGCTCAATGTTATCTTCATATCATTGAGTCATTTTCACTACTCCCGTTGTTCACTTATTCGTTTCCCCTGTGAGCATGGGGTATGGATTAGGTACTCCAATGCACCGCATGACACCATATGTGGGGCATGTGAATATTGGACCTCTTATAGGGTATTTTCTGGAGGCAAAAGTTAGTTTAGACAAAATACTAACATTGCGTACATCTAGATGTATTAATTTCGATGATGGCATGGATTGAATGATGTGCACAATCTTTTGCTACTTGTAGGCATATTAATTGACTGTTTTGTTGTTACTTGAGCACATTTACAATATTTGTTTAAGGGTATGGCAATCTTATCTCACACATTGACCATCCAATCTGTACTCATATTAAGTCTATGCTGCTTTAAGTAACCAAGACTTTTATATTAACTTCACAACTCTCTTGGGTTTCAATGCTTTAGTCTATTGGAACGTGTATGTCTTAGATTATATTCTGCTCAACGAAGTGTTGTATGGATAAGCAAGTCGCACACTGAGAAGTTCATTCAATAAAGTTACTCGGACCAAGTGTTTCATTCTATTGTTCCCAATTTTTTGTCCTATTACCGGAGGAAGTTGTTGAACCATATCTTGTTATTTAAGAGAGTGGGAGTTTTGGTTGCTTGTGTGAAATAGGTGATATGGTGAATGGAGAGGCAAACATGCATGGAATCTAGAAACGAAAAAATTTCTAGCGAGAGTTTTGGTTTTGCCTCGTTATGTACTGATCACTCCCTATCGAGCATCGTTTTCTTTTGTTTAGTCTTTCAATTCACATGATGAGCAAATTGATGGAAGGACGTTTGGTTGGATTATGTCGTACAGCGCAGCCGGCGAGTTCTGTTGCAACCGGTTCTACTCAGATAGGGCTAGCTTGTAAAGAGTGGGTTTTACTTGGCTTTGCTTACATGTATTCATTTATGTTGCTATCCTTTACTAACTAGCTTTCTACTTTTGAACAGGCAGTTATTAATGGTTTTCTGGGTTGTATTTGAAACATAGACCATTAGCCGCTTCAGAGTGTGGCATCGATTTATTGCCTCTTCTGGAGGCTGAAGTACTTTTCTGACTGTTATGGAGAGTAGGTTTTCAGTTGCCGTCTTGCTTTAGTCCCCAGACATGGTTATTGATATCTCCTGTGGAATTTATTCTGAAGTTTTGGTTCTTAATATATGACATATGGTAAATAAAAAAAATCAGGGTGTGGACTGGAACAATTATGATACGAAGCAATAAGTGATACATTAGAAAAAGGAAAAGAAAAGAGCGTTTTGGATTTCCTTTAGTGAATTTGATATCTTCGACTTTGATCAGTGAGTTAAAATTGTCTCTTATGATCGTTTGCTTCTGTAATTATGTCCAAATTCTTGTTTTTTATATTTAGGGGTAACTTGAATGCTTTGAACATTTAGTTGTGATAGTCCCTAGGATACATTGCTATTCTTGCAGGGTAATATGAGTGGCAGAAGGTTTTTCGATTATTTCTACATCTCAACTTAAGGTTGATCATATGCCTACATAAGAAGGTTGGTGATTGACTTCTTTCATTTGTTTTGAACAATTTTTCCAATTTGGATTCACATATCTTTCAAGCTTTATCCATAAAAATAATCCCAATTGGAATGAAATTTTAGAAAGAAATGTTAATACTTTCTTCGTCATTTTGGTTTGCTGATTTTCCTTTTTAGGTTGTCCGCAAATTATTTGCCATCTCTCATTTTGGAATCATGTCCCACTATCTTCTCTCAACAAAAATTATTTGGGCCCCCATTTTCATTTCTCTCATCCTTATACTTTATTATTAAAACCATTAAAACAAAAACACTACAACAAAATCTTCAAAAAGTGTAATTCTCTATATGGTGCAAAAAAATGGGATGGGGAAGTATAATCATTGGGACCCCACTCTTTATTCTCTTTGGTATTGTATATATTATTTATTATCCATTTATTTATTTAATTTATTTTATTTATTTTAACTGCTGTAGTAGTGGTCGTGTTTTACTAAAGTATGGAAGAAACCATCAATCTTGGATTTATTCTAGAAAAAATGAAATATGGGATTAATGGCGGAAGATGACCTAAAATTGGATGATATTACAAATTTTCCAAATATAGCAGTTTTTTAATTGACTTTGTTCTTCACATCCAATCTTGCTAAGGAATAGAGTCATAACTTTTGTTGTCATGTACAGGTTCACATTGAAAATGACATTTTCATCAGATAAAGGTTTAGAGAGAACATATAATGTGCTGTGTGCTAAAAATAAAAGGATCAGGCATGAGATATAATAAGGTTTTTATCATGCCATCTTTGAATGGGAGGAACACTTTCCAGAAAAACAAAACAATGGATAAATAGTTCCTTTGAACAATAGTTTTTGCATACTTCTGAATTCTTTGCCAAACATGTCATTGCATGTGCTTGTCTGAGAAGTGATAGTTTGCTTTCATCATAAGGAATACAATGCATTTTCATTTTTCTATGGAGGTTAAACCTTAATCCTTTACTTTTCATTGGAAACTTATGGATGTTGAATAGGTGATAGTAGAAATTTCTCTCTGTCTTTGTGGAGGCGTGTGATGGTCAGGCTGCAGCTTGGCGTAGACTTGGCAAAATATAAGTGACTGCATGGGTATCCAGATTTGGAGCTGTAGCTGGACGGTTGTAGGATAATTCGAACTAAAAAGGGTATAGTGGACACATTTTAATGTGGTGACGATATCTATATTGATTTGGCTTGCAGAAACCTTTGTAAGCTTTAATGGAGTGCTGAATTCCTGGATCTGGGTAGTAGAATTCTCCAGCAGGTTCTCCTCTGAGGTTTGTTAATCGAACAGTCATTGCTGTGAATAGTTAATTTTCTTATATGCTGCAAACTGCAGTTGTTTGCCGTTGTATTGTTCATTGGATATCTCTCATGGATGGCAGGGATCTGCTGAAAGTGGTGTGAAGAATTTGGGTTTAGCTTTCAGCTTCAGGGCTGATGGTCTATTCAGTTGACTTGCGAAGTTGGATATTCTGGAGGTATGATCTTTGGCATTTTTCCTTGCCTCAAAATAGTTAGGGTTGCTAATTATCAGCTTCACTTTTTTAATTATAGGCTGTGGATGTATTTGCTGTCATAGCAGCTGCACCCAGGAAGTGTTAAATATTTGCGGGGAAATAGGATATGTGGGCAGTTCTGCCGAAGAAAGCTGAGGCTTTATACTGTCTTAATGACCGTGTCCTTGAGGTCTTTTTTTCTTTTTATTTGATCTTTAGTATTCATTTTTTTTTTGATTCTTTCGTTGATATCTTTCTTTCTTCTTTCTTTCTTATCTTTCTTTCTTTTCTTTTCTTTTCTTTCTTCTTTCTTTTCTTTTTTTTCTTTCTTAATCTATTCTTTCTTAACTCTTTTCTTTCTTTCTTTCTTTCTTTTCCTTTCCATCTTCTTACCTCTTCTTCTCCTTCCTTCCTTCCTCCTTCTCTTTTTTCTTTTCTTACTTTTCTTTCCTTTCCTTCTTCTTCCTTCCTTCCTTCCTTCTTCCTTCCTTCCTTCTTCCTTCCTTCTTCCTTCCTTTTCCCTTCCTTCCTTCCTTCTTCCTTCCTCTCCTTCCTTCCTTCCCTTCCTCTTCCTTCCTTCTTCTTCCTTTCTTCTTCCTTCCTTCCTTCCTTCCTTCCTTCCTTCCTTCCTTCCTCCTTCCTCCTTCCTTCCTTCCTTCCTTCTTCCTTCTTCCTTCCTTCTTCTTCCTTCCTTCCTTCCTTCCTTCCTTCCCTTCTTCCTTCCTCCTTCCTTCTTCTTCCTTCCTTTCCTTCCTTTCTTCTTCTTCTTTCCTTCTTCTTTTCCTTTCTTATCCTCCTTACCTTTCTTTCTTTCTTATTCTTCTTTATTATCTTTCTTTCTTTCTTTCTTTCCTTTTTTTCTTTTCTTTTTTTTTTATTTGTGTGTGTGGTGGTGTGGTAAATTGATAACTTGTCCAGTTATTTAATATGTTTGGCATAAATAATTTTACGTATCATGATCTGTGAATACAGGATTTGCCTGGAGTTGTAAATATTGGAAGAGTTCTTTCTGCAAAAAAATGAAAAGGCTGTAAGTTATAAGTTTCATCGTGCTTAAATTGTATGTGGATATGTTGGGGTGTTTGTTTTTTTTTTTTTTTCTTTTTCTAAAGGAGGCAAGTTGTTTTTTGCAGGTTGGCTTTTGGAAAGAAACCTTGGGAATTCGTAAGTTTTTTTCTTGTTACTGGAGAGAATAGCCTTGTGCTGTTTAAATGGAACGAGGCTTGTTCTTCTTGTTGGGTGAATACTGGGTATGGAAAGACTACGCTTTGTGCAAGGGAATCCTGGCTGGCAAGACTTGGGGTAAAAAATTTACTGTTCTGGGTATGTTTGTGAAACATATAAATTTTTTTACAACTAAATGTGTATGAGTTTTTTTTGGGGATTTTGATAGTATAATTTGGGTTTATCATTGCAAGTTATGAGGTAGGTGTGATGTCTATCTTTCTTGTGTTTTGGGGTCATGTTTTAGAATTAAAGTCAGCAAAAAGTGATGTAGCAGTTGCTGGGGGGGATTTAAAATAACCAAAGGATCACAGTATATTGTTGTGGCTCTTTTACATGGAATTTTGAACGCTTGTTCTTCCTATGCACATTCTCTCTTAAGATTTAAGGTATGGGTTTTTTTGGTTGTTTTCTCAGTGTTGCTTTTTATTTGAATTGGCCTTGACAATACTATTTTTTAATATATGCTAAGGGGAATGAAGATTTTCTTGTTTGTTTGAAAAAGCTTGTGGAATGACAAGAATGACTACATTATACGTGGATTTCAAGGAAGGGGCATATACAGGGAAAGTAGAATGGGAATGAGGAAATCGTGAGCTGGAACCCAGGAAAAAAGACTTTTTGGGGCGAACTGGATATTTTTTTCTCACAGTGGAAGATAGCACACAACAACTTGCCTGTATCAGGATGTGTTTCATTTGTTGAAGGAGCATTTGTTTACAGAAGCACTTCGTAATGGTGAAGTGGATTTTGCTAGATGAAGTTATTTAGCACCGGAGAACATTAAAGAATATTGGGTGGTCTTGAACGGGAAAAGAGTGGTTCGCTTAGTTTTAGCTGAGAAATGGTGTTGTTGTGGATAGAACATGCCTCACTTCCGTTATTTGCCTGCAATTGAATGCACAGCAACTGATGCGGGAAAACGGATCTATTCATATTATTGGAAGAGATTTAACCGAGTTTTGTAGATGATGTCTTGAGAGAATGAAAGAGTAACTCTTTTGTCAATCAGTTTTTGAGACGCATACGAGAAAGATTTAGTAAACAAGATTGTTAGTTTTTACAAGGCAGCTAAAAGAGGGAATCCGAGGGAAAAGCTGCTTGACGGGTCAACGAAGCATGCAATAATAGTCTGAGGTCTCTGTATGTGCTCTAGAAAATACTAAGAAAGCAAGGAAGTTAGGGACCAATT
Source organism: Bassia scoparia (assembly GCA_008642245.1). NCBI lineage: Eukaryota > Viridiplantae > Streptophyta > Magnoliopsida > Caryophyllales > Amaranthaceae > Bassia > Bassia scoparia. The sequence goes on along the minus strand of SNQN01014182.1, from coordinate 4,952 downwards.
TATTAAGCTTTACATGTAAAATTATTTATTTTTTATATTTTTGGTAGAAATATTTTTATATCTTGTGTATTACGTCACAATTTATTAAGTTTTACATGTACACTTATTTATTTATTTATATTTTTTGATAGAAATATTTTATATCTTGTGTTTCACATCACAATTTTAAAAATAATATGTATCAAATAGAATCATCCTTTTAARACCCGACCCACCCGTTTCACCCGGTGGATGARGGATGGACGACGCAAGTGAAGCTGACTAATGCGGTTAGGGATGCGGGTGATGCTCCACRCGCCTCYCATCCGATCCATTTCCATCCCTAGATAAGAGAGATTTCAAATGGYGTAGAGGGAGACCGAAAATGACTTGGTTGGAAAGAGTTAGAAAAGATATGAAGCGATAGATTTGCAAGAGAATAAGTGGAGGAGGAAAATCTTGGGGAATGACTACACGGAATTATCACTGTTGGTTCATGAAGCCAACCCTACTTATGAGACTAAGGCTTTGGTTGATTTAATCTTCCTAATTTATGCGCTAGTAACAGAGCGGAGCTACTTTGTAGCACGTCGTGGCACGTGCTAGACTGCAATTTAGGGGAAAAATTGCTTTAAGAAACCTTCCAGCATTATTAATGCACTTGWAAATAATTTTATACCTCTAATTATTAATAATTTTATACCTTCCAGCTTACATTACTTGTTACATTGAGGTTTTGAGTTCGATTCTTAGCACTCACCTCTTTTATTTCATTTTTTGCTTTTACATATTTTACTTTTATTTTTCCCTTGCAATAAAGCTATGTCAACTAGTTGGCACTTCCTAATAAACTCTGCTTTTTATTATATCCTATGGAATGAAGTATTAATTTTTGTGATTGATTTTCTTTCCAGTTTCTTATATATGCATTCTATTAGACAATATAAAAAAACTAGTGAGTCAAATTTATAAAGTTATACTCTTACAATTGTTGTAACGTCATAACAAAAGTGTTATTTACTTAATTTTAAAAGAGACTTGCTATTTTATCATTATGACAAATTCATGTCAACCAATAAAGACATCCATATATACAAATTAGTTATTAATCATTCATAAGTTCTTCTTTTGGATATATCTAATAAGATAAACATTTCACTATGTTTAATATAAAGATTCAAATTATGTCGTCTATTTTTTTGGTCATTTTAAGACTACATAATGTAAATTTAACATTCAATTATTTAAGTAGTGCAATGAGTGTTCTCCTTGGATTGTGCTCGCTAATTGTTGGTTAATGAATTGGTGCTACACCTATGTGAAATCCGGATCCGCCACTATGTATAAAAGAGGAAAAATGTGGTCACGCATGGGAAATAATATAGAAAAGGGAAAAAGAAGGTGCTCAAGTAATCAAGTTCAAGTGCTTAAAGTCACTAGTATAGTAGTTGTTGTTTGATAATTAATTAATTAATACTTCCTCCAATAAGGAAAAATTGGCACACTTACTGTAGCATAGAATCCTAGAAATTTTCTTAATCAAAACAGACATGATGATAGAAATAAATACACAGAAGATGAGTATATTCTACCCTCCCACAATACATATGTGCTCTTTCATCATCAAACCTTTGAAGAAGTGATTCCCCTAGGGCTTCCTCTCAATGGAATACATAAAAATTCAAGGTCCCACATATAGCAAACAACCCAAACCGGTGACAGAAAAGGGTTCAAATAAATCCAAATAACAAAAGAACTAAATACACATTTAAATGAACTTTAAAGCGTCATAAAAAAAATACTCATTATCAAAATGCCACTAATTCCACCAATGTTGCTAATAGCCAGCATAGCTTTTCAACACCGGCTTTAAACACTATAGAAACCCTCACAATAGACCAAGCCAGCAAACTAAATCAAAGGCCTTGATAGTTTAATCATGCTCACGGGCAAGGAATGATCAATTTACACCATATATATAGCCAGTATAAATTTTAAAATAAAAAAAAAAACAATAAATTATTTAAATTATAATCTTAAAAATAAAAACATGAATCAATATTACAAACATAAACAAATTTTACAAGTAACTCAGCAACAATAAAATTAAGGCAGGAAAATTATCAAAATACTACCTTGGTTTCCAAAATCCTCGGCTAACTTGCAAATAAGTGCAGTCTTCCCAGAACCAGAGGGCATACAAAAGAACAGCCATTTCTGATTTACAGCTAAGACAGCCCTTTCAAAAGACCTTTATTGAAGATGTCAAGAGAAAAAGATTCCATAACTGACCAAAATTCCAACCATTAAATAGAAAAAATAAGAAAATGAAAATGATCACAATTCAGGTGTAACAGACTCAAACGTCATAAAGATAAAAATAATTAACGTTAAATATCCACATATAATTATTTCAGATTCCATATGTTGGCCTAACCCCAGAGCTAAACCAAAGTCAGCAAACGCTATAATGAATATTCTCAAATATAAAGTCTAAACACCCTTGAGTTAACAGACTAGCAGGTATATTAATGACTACATAACTGTTAGGATTTTCACAGTTCATGCATTTGGCAAGCTAAAACATGTTTTTATACTTGCAATAGTTTCTGTAAATCTTATCCAGTTGTGAGTGATCAGGCAACACACCTTGGTTGCCTCAAGAATCTTTACGGTCCATATTCAAGAAGCTTCCTGTATCAAAAGAAATAGCCTCTCCTCCACTAAAACCGCATCTCCATCTAGAGTTTCTTTTGTGGATATAATCCAGCCAGCCTTTTCGATTTGATACATCCCAACAAAACTCATACCACCTGTTAAATTAAGGAAAGCAATTACCAGAGTGAAAATTCGAAGCCTTTGTTATATACTTTAAAACAGCCTTGATAGCAAGGCTAAATAAACATTACAACAGTTCAGTTATGAGAACTAACCGCAACAAACATAGTAGAACGTCTGAAGGCTGCATACCAATAACAGCAGTTCTACTTGGTAACCTTAGAAGACACAGAGTATCTGCACTGCACACCATCTTATATCTCTAATTAACTTAGTCAATACATACATACAAAACTTTCAGACTGGTGCACCAAGTCCAGAAAACAGCAACAATTCCAACGGCTTGAAAAATATTCAGGTCTTAAAAGAAGGAGACGGTATGACATCCAGATAAGATCCCGAAGATGCCTTACAGATACCTGGGCAACAGAAGTACAGAATCTAAAAGATTATAAATGATCAATAGAGCATGAAAGTCTACATAATTGAATATTAAAAATAAAAAAATAAAAACAATGTTACATAGTTCTCTCAACTGCCCACGAATTGCAAACTGAAATGAGCGAATTATGGTTAAAAAAGGATAAAACTAAGGTCTCGCTCTTCCTATATTTACAAAAGAAAAATAAATTCCCCTTCCAAAGTTGAAGAAACAAACTGCAAGGAGAAGATGCTATTTACACAACTGCAACGCCAAATCCTCAAGTACTTTTGATATGCTATTTATGTTATTCACCAAGTCTTGATTCATATCAAGATAACCAAATTAATAAATGGTTGAGAAAGAAGCAATATTTGTTTGAGTCTTGCAAAAGTTGCAATCTTTTTGAAAACACTGATTAATACTTCAGCAAACCTTCTATCACACACACACACACACGTACATAACCTCTTTGATAGATGCAGGCTAACTAAAGAACATTGCTAACATGATCGCTTTTGTGATAAGAACAAAGTCGATTATGGAATCCCCAAAATGTAATCCATAGTAGATTATATTAATTATGATAAGAGTGCTAGAAAATATATTTACAGTACACATATTGGTTGATCAAATAAATTGCACAAACCCAGTAAGATGCTTAAAATCAAACTTCAAAGTCAAAAGGCCAACTGCAAGCACGACAGAGATTTACCTCATCTTTCGCCTTGAATATATATTCCATCTCCATAATACGAGAAAATGGTGGACCACCAAATTCATAATAGCATTCTACAGAACTGAAAAAATAAATGGGCACCAAGAGTCATGCATATGACGATATAATTTAAATCAGAATATACATTATACAGCATAAACCATTCACAAAGTTCTCTATTGCACATAAAGTTCAAGAAAATAGGCAACATGCTTTTAAAATTTTACGTAAAGCCAACCTTACAGCCAAAGAGGATATACAAATTGCAACCTTACAGCCAAAGAAGATATACAAATTGCAACCTTACAGCCAAAGAAGAGAACTTTATTGGTCAAATTAGGTCTTATTTATATTGTGTTACTGTAATTAATGAAGTCTGTACCCATCTTATGTGTGCAACAGTTAGCCTTACATAGAAGCAACATTAATCATAATCAAAGATTGATTGATTGATTGATTGATTGCTGATTATCATAAATAAGACTCAGGCCTGAATAATTTCCTATTAAAAACTAAGATATGCAAGCAGCTTTACAACTTTTCATCTAATAATAATTGCCATTAGGGGGAAAAACCAAAAAAAAGGAATTCGAAATTGCAATCCTCTTCTAAGCAGAAAAGGTAAACGAATAGTTGAATTTAAAGACAGTATATGCATTAGAATTAGAATTAGAATTACCTCCTCAAGAATGGTGRCAGGTCAAGTGCTCGACAAAAGGCAAAACTAGCAAGCTCGTGGAGATCTAAAAACCGCCCGCATCTAGAYTATGTCTCAATCACTCCAAATAGATAGACATCATCCATTTCTTCACAATTGACAAAAAATCGCTCTTCCATAGAATTAACAACTCCCCCGGGATAATTAAACCTCAAGTTGGGTACTAATTTTAACAATTGCACCYCACGGTCAGTAATCTTCTTCGCAAATGGCCGAAAACAGCCCAATAAAGGTATTGTGTAACTAGGATGCAAGAACATGGCTGCCAAAGCATTTACCACTTGTGCCTCCTCCAACTCATTTCCCTACCAACAACACAAACACGTTCACGTTCATAT
>SNQN01014181.1:0-11244 GCA_008642245.1 Bassia scoparia | reverse complement strand
TTATCGAGAAAACAGAAAGAAATATTTTTGCCTGTATTTGACTTTGATCATAATTTCGAGTGTGACTTGACTTCACATATTTCGAGCTTCATTACGATTCAATTGCGTTTTTTCGAGTTCGAATAATTGCGACATGTGGTATACTTCATCATTGATTACTCAGTGCTTGGATTAGAGTTTTTTAGCTGTAGCTTCTGACACTGATAGTTGGTTATTTAAGCTTATAGTCGTGAAGAAACAATGAAGTCAAAAGAGATAGTAGCAAGTTAAAAGCTTTCATCATTCCAGACTGAAACATTAGTTAGAACGATACGATTATTTTACACGTACGTTTTCATATAGTCATTGATTTGGTAGTAGACGTGTGTGTTTCTATGTCGGCTCACTGTTGGTATATGGTTTGTATTGATCTCGATTGCTTTAATGTCAATGCATTTGTCCACCCGAATTTAAGTTGCAATTTAATCAATCACAAACAATGAGGCAGAGAACTAACATATAGACATTACACCGATAAGGTAGATAGCTGCAGACGCTCAGGATGTTAAGCATTTCAGTCGGTGTATTCTATAAGTAATTAATTGGTTCTCGATGGATGATCAATGAGGAAAATATGCTTCCTTCTCTAAGATAATTTTGAAACTATTGTGTTCTATCATAAGTACTTACACAGGGTTTTATTATGCAATGAATTACTGATACGTGAACACTTGATTTATTCTAATTAATAGGGGGTGTATTACGATCAGGATGCTCAGGGTTGTCCATATTAATCCTTCCTAGTTTCTGGAATGTCTGTCTTCTGTACATAATATTTCTGGACAATCTATATTAGCTAATATATCAGACATGTTGATGTCATAAATTCTAAAAGTATTATCTAGTATAATATTATATGTGTTTATTGTTGTGAAGTAACTAATAGTATAGTATGTTAGTTATAGATTAAGAAATAAAACAGTGTATGTCTATTGAATATAGGTAATATTAATGATCCAATTGAAGATAGGGATAAGATACGTAGTATGAAGGTCTAATTGATTAAATTATATACAATATAAATAAGTTAATGAGTGTAGAAATCGCCAATTAATGGCTTAATAGTTCCTAACATGTGAAGACGATTCTAAGCGTGATATTGCATAAATATCTGAGAGAAGATTGTAAATTGAGGTAGTCGCTATAATTTATTTAGAGTCTAGTGACTAGAATATGTGATAAATAGAGATTGATTAGTATGGGCGACGTATCTAGAGCTAGTAAAAAGAACTTTCTAACTACCAGAATACGTTAGGTGGTTTTGCAGTAGTGTGAGTGAATTCGTATATATCGTTTAAGGTAGTCTAGTAGTGCGAGCTGAAGTACAAGACTGAAGCAAGAGAGTATGAATGGAGCATTAAGTGTGAAGTTAGTCTCTGTATGGGTGTATGCATGGTTATGCTGATGGATATTGAAGTCCTTTCTAATGTTTGGTAGAGAGAAGTGAGGAGAGATATATAATATACTGATTATGGAAGATGGATTAGAAACAAGAGATAATAATAACGAATCATGACTTGGGTAGATTTAAGGCAGTGTATAGTTTCTATTTCTATACATATTCAAGGTGAAGATGCAGATATATCTCGAGTCAGGATGTATTTTCCTAGAAATCGATTTTCTTTATTCTTGGTTTGGATGATCTAGACCACATTATTGACTAGTAATTCAGGATTACGGGGGTTTAAGAAGACTATCGCAGTTATTTTATTTCTATTGGTATTTGTTTTATAAAGCAAGTATTTTTCTTGATATATATCTCTTGTTTAATTGTGAGATTTTATGATTTATTTGTAAATATTAAGTTAATTTTATAGTATTTTATAAGTTATATAAGCTGGATAGATATCATTATCAAAAATATTTCGTAGACTCAGAAATAAGAGTCAGGTAAAAACTTTGGGTAGAGATTAAATATAGATAGTAACTATATTTAGTAATAAATCCTATCAACTATAGAATTCTCAATAGAATCTGTTAGAATAAAGAGATACTTTTTTACCATATACTCATAATTATATTGGATTTTAACACAAATTTTATGATTTTCGAGCTGATTACTATTTCGAGGCTTTTGACGAGTTAAGCGTTTTTTAAAGTATATTGTGGAAGCGGTGAATGTTTATATTCATCGTCATAATTTTGAGATGGACATGCATATCTGTGGGTGTTAGAATGGCATCCTTTGGGATGGTTTTGGGAGCGAGTAAGATAGTTGTATGAGCAAGTCTGTTCGTTTGGGATGGGAGAGTGAGCGTTTTGCGGCCTAAAAAATCGAAGGTAATGAACAGTCGTGTTAAAGAGTGGCAAAGACAGAGTGTAGTTGGAGTAGAGTTAATATCAGGAATTGAACCGGAGGCTTACGGTAGGGGTAGTTCTAATGTGTAGGTTAGAGGGATCAGGATGGATTATTCAGACTGGTGGGAGTTATGTAGAGTCTTGGAGGTGGTTCTTAATCCTCGGGATTTTCTTGAGTTAAGGATAGTGCGATATCTGACACGTAGGCTAGTCGCTATTCTCGCGTTATAAGAGGGGGTAAGATGATAAGGGGGTAAGTCTAATGTCGACTCTATAGCGATGAGTTTGAGGAAAAAAAAAGTTAGTGTATGGCTTTGACTATAAGTAAGAATAACTTAGGTTGATGGGGATCACCTATATAGTTCATCTTGAAGATGAGTTTGCATATAAAGAATTATGCTGAACTGCACGGACTTAATAGCATGTATATCATTTATGAGAGTGTCTTATAAGAGTAAGAATATTATGATTGGAAAGTGGCAGGGTTATGCAGTATATGAAATACGGATCTATGAGTTACTTTCTGGAGTTATTAGTGCAATATAGCATATGGAGTTTGTTTGATAGGTAAGCACAGTATAGTGTATGTGTGGATACTACATTGTCATACTTAGTAGAATAGTGGTTTGGATTATAGCACAAGTTTCGGTCTTAATTTGGCTTTCTTGATGAACGTAGCACAAAGTCGAGTTCTGGGAAGCTGCTCGGGTGGAAATAGATTGCCCTTTTGCCCATATTGTGATATTATAAATGTCCAACACAGGGTTGTATAAATCCTTGACTCCCTCTACGGAGTGCGGTAGTTATTGCGAGACTTTGAACATACATTGTTAGGATTAAAATAAGTGACAGGAAAGACTTTTGAGCGTGCCTAAATTTAGCGGCGCTGGTATAATGCGAATAGATCGGCTAAGAGTATACAATATGTAGTAATGTCAAGGATTAAGGGATATCTAAGATTGTTCCTTATTACATAATGCTCGCTTTACTATGATAAAGTTGCGATAATTGTAGAGTTATCTTGATATTCTTGCGTTCATAGTCGAGCCTTCATAGAGGAAGGAGCTACTCACATACCGTGAGATGTAGTATAAGGTATGGCGTGTGTTCGTTGTAGGTTGACTGACAGCCATAAGATACCGCTAGTACGAGATATGAGATATAGAGGTATGACACGGTGTGGGTCTTGTTGAGCTTAAATGAGAGCTACTACAGATATGGTAAAACTATATTGAGCGTCTTCGCGTATAAATATTATACTAATACAGTATATGTAGAGGAGAACTTACTTAACCATGTAGAAGCAGCTACGCTATCGTTCCTGGTACGTGTAGGGCTCCTCGGCCGCGTCTGAGATGTTTTCTGGATCAACAATGGCAGATCCGTCCATTACCAGGAAGCCATTGGGAGTTATGTAGTAGGAATGGGTGAGAATGGGAGCTCTTATTGTTTAACCAGTTCTATAAGAGCAAATCAGGAGTACAGATGCGGTTCTATAGTGGTCGTGCGTATTTGCTATCAATTGGCATTTACATAGAACAGATTTTATAGGATATGAACGGAATAGTAAGATTTCAAGTTATTGTTTGTGCGTATATGTTACTAAGGTTTAGGTAATGGTGGTTATGTTTCGTCAAAACATGAGGTTTAATGGATGGGTCGATTATTATTGAGTTTATCGGTATAATCTAACTGTATATTCTAAGTGGATAGATAATCTGAGGCGCTTGTATATTATAGTGTTACTTGAGTATAGTGTGAACCTTTGCTAGGTGATTAGGAATTCGGGTGTCGTAACTCTGTAAGATATAGCTAAAGAGGTGAGTATTTTTGATAGTTATCTTTATCATATAATTTATTATTAATTGATCCTCTTATTGTCTCGTCCCTTTATGCGTTTGTTTTTCTTAGTTCGGGCAGACATATATAAATATGTTTGATATGAGGAGGTTTAATTAGGAGATGTAGATAAAAGCTTTTGTACATATTTAACACCGTAAAACTGAACAGATGAATAGTCTGAACAATTAAGAATCGGCAAAGGGGTTATGGATAGAAAATTACATGGTAGGCAAAAAAAAAGTTAAAGGCATATTAGTCAGTTCCAACACTGCTGCTGGCGGTTAAAGCAATGGAAGGCATGAACTAGGACATTGGATAATTATAGTCAAGAAATAATTATGGGGATATTGTAGATTATGAGTATTTTTTAAATGATCCATGAGCAATATCGATAGATGTGTTTTGGTTGATGGATATTTAGAACTTTATTTGTTTTATTGAATGTTATTATTCACGTTATGAAAGAATGCGTACTTTATGGAGGAGTTTAGATATTGGAGTTCTAGAGTATTAATAAGAGGTTTAATCTTACAACATGCTCTGAGTGATGCTCAGTCTATACTGAGTGAATGATAGATAAGAAGTGGTATGAACTTCGTTATCTATCTCGCTTTAAGTGTGTATGAATGGTTGGTTAATGATGCGTAGGGATGTAGGTGAATCTTTTGCCATAACTATCGACAAGTGATTTCTACGTTCGATGTGATGATGTCTAATTTCAGAAAATTGAGGAAATTAGAGGGGAGTGATCTCATATGGACGGAATCACTCCAAAAGCATGAGGAACAAGAGCAAGAACAAACTAAGGATGCGATAATTTGTAAGTTTCTAGTCGATCGCTAAAGGCGGTATATAGCTACCGAGGTGATAGTAGAGATGAGGTATGTTGATTTGGTCGATCGGAAGTGGACTATCATGTCCCATTAGTATATGTCTCGATTTTTTACTTTAATCCAATTCTCTCTATATATAATTATTTATGGGTTTTCATCTGTGAATGGAAATTCGAGTCCTAAGACGGAGGATGGTACTGAATCTGCTAACTTTCTGCAGAGAAGTGTCTCATCGGTTATATGGACGGAGTTTAGACTTCAGTATTTGTTTGTCACTCTTATTATGAGTTTATTTGATTTATATGTCTTTTTTTTGGTGATTTGATTAGCTCTTTTTAGTATAGTCATTAGTAAAATCATTAAGAGTTCAGATAAGACAAAATTATATAAGAAGCAAATCAATCGGAAATATTTTTTCTTAACACATATGGTAGGCTGAACTCTAGGATTGAAGATACTCGGGCGAGGTGTTCTCTTTATGGAGAAATATGTGTTATTTGAAGATCTAGTATAGAATAATAGATGAATAGAATATGATATAGTATCATAGCAGAATTATAGTAGAACTATGTCTATCATATGTCATTTTCTATCTGATCGTATATTGGCGTATCCGTGCCTTTGATTGGAGATTCGCTCTCAATAATTTCAGATATATGCTGTATATATAGGAGTTAGTTAGCGTCGTTCACAGAATACTTATGTACTAAAAAAGAAAGTGGTTGAATAATAGTAATATCAGGCTTAGATCAGTTTGGGGAAGAATATAATTCTGGGTTTCTAAGATAGATTATTTAATTTGAGATTGATCAGATTAGGAGAAAAATTTTCTATGAATTATGTAAAAATGTCGCATCGAGTAGTAACTAATATTAAATCTATAATTTATATGAGAATATATTCGAAGTGACCTAAAAGCTAACCAATAAGAATATTAAGGAAGAGGGAAGGAGAGGTTATATCTATGGGTTTTGGGGCTATAGGTATACTCAACGGCCATGGTCATTAAAAACTTGAATGAGGTTTGAATGCTTAGATTATTGCTTAGAATGTTGTGATACGTATGTGCTAATGAGGATAGACTATAATTATTTTAGAAATGAGAGGTTATTTTGAAAAACGAATACATTGAGGGTTAGAGTAAATTGGTAGTTTTTCATACAGGAAAGATTAGTGTTTTGAGTATTATAGAGTATAGTCTGGTTAATTCAGTATAATTAACTTTAAGAAGATCATATCTATGGGAATTCTTTGTTTTCGGTATTGGTGTTAGTATAGAGAAATTGTTTAGAAGTATATATTTTAACAAAGATGCAAGAACATGCTTATTGCTAGTTTCTTAGGTCGAAGTGGAGTGGATCGTTAGCTTTGGGTACTTAATTCATAATGCACACCTAGGAGTAATGTATTTAGCGATCGCAGACAATTTGCACATACGTTGAGTCATATTGCTGTAGGCTTTCTATTGAGCAGTTGTAAGGTTCAGGGGATTCTAGTATCTCTATATAGTGAGTTATAGGCGTATTGTGATTGTCAAGATTGTGTTACGCAGTGAGGGATGTGTAGTAAAGACGTGTTTGGGAGCATCTTGGCTTGGATGGTGGTGGAGCTTCGGTGTTTTGTTTGCCTCCGATTGTAGGCTCTGTTTCGGTTCGACGAATTCGGTAGAATGATGTTAGTCGAAGTCGAAATATAGGAGTGGAATAGGTCTGGTATGGTTTGTGATAAATCAGTATTTTATGTTAAATTTCTTAATTTTTAGAGGTTATATGTATCTCGGTTGAATGTGATGAGATGATCGAGATTGGAAAAGTGATTAGTAAGAGAGGAAGCATGGGACAATATGTATGAGAGAAAGTGAGTAGGAAAAGATGGATAGGAGTGAGTATATGGAAAATATGGTGAAGAATGTTTAACTAATATTTAATGGATTTTGAAATATCTCGCGTATATAGATTTGTTGGTTGGGTGATGTGTTTAGTGTTAGGGGTTATGTAAGGTTTTTTGGGGTTTTTGGGTGGGTTTTGGAGTATGGTCGTGTTTATTAGGGATATAGATCGGTGGGGTAGTTTGAGTGACGTAATGATTGTCCTTCATGTTTTTGTCTTTATGGGTTTGTGTATATGTGGGAGTGGAGAGGCTTTCTTCGCTTTTGATTAAAAAGAAGATCAGTAGGACTAAACGGATTCTTCGTTTAGATTATGTGTCAATCAGATCGCTGTAGCTGATTTACGATCTGGAATTAAGATTAAGTGTCGGTATCAGCGTTACTATCAGTATCGATGATTGATAGATTTTTTTCCATATGGGAGAGGCAGGCTTATATAAGCTTTTACTTATAACAGCCTTGGAAGCGTATTAATCTCATACGTTAGCGTAGGAATCTTTGTAGCTATTAACTATACGTGTCAGATATTGAAGAAATCCTAGGATTCGAAATATTGACAGTTTGTGTCTAGATGATTTTGAAGTTTTGAAAGATTTGTCCTGGGAACATGGCTAGATTAGCCGCGTACAGCAGTTCTTCACGAAGGGTCACTTCCTCTGAATTTATTCTTCTTTGTTATGTTGATGAAAGATATCATCCCTAACAAATTATATGAGGCATGAGATATAGAAATATTTTATATTTATATTTCTTTGATGTGCGAATGATTCATCGAGTCAAGACTTCGACTTTGGGAGTCATTATATAAAGAGTGTTTTTTCAACTATGAAATATGGGGGACCTTTGAATATTACAAGACATTTATATATGCTAGAATAAATTTATTAATATCATGGATCAGAATGGCTTATATAGCATGGTTTGAGAATCTCAATAACTATCTGATTATTCGAAATTTCTTATTCTATGGAAGATAATAATATACAGTACATATCACAGGATCTGTATATGCACTGTAAATTTAAGAACCTAGAACATAATGATAATTGTAGTTTGGATAGCGAACACTGTTATCTTTAGATATAATAATGTATATCATATGAATTGAAGATGTTATCGTTATCTTTATAATTAACTGGCTAAGTCACAGGATAATATCATTTTTGGTTTTAAATTAACTCTAAATTTCGCATTTGATATACTATTTATGTTTATAATTATCAATTAAATCGTGAATTTATTAAGTTAGAGTTTGAACAATGTTAAACAATATATTGTTGATCAAAAACGGATTAAGGTCTATTTGGTCTGAATTTAGCAATACATATCGGATAAAGATTACAATAGTAACAATGGGTTGTAATAGGAAGAGTCGGATTGTATCTCTTGGGAAGGATAGTGTGTATTGCTTACTGTGATATAGTGTGATTAGACTTTATTGGGTGGTTTTGGGTGGCTAGGTAGAACAATCTGTGAGGTTGTTTTTGGTAGGTGTACTTAAGTGTAAAATCCGTTTGATGGAAAGTGTGGATGAATGGAGGAGCAGAAGAAATGAGAATAGAGGAGAATGGCAATGCGTTGAGAGTTCTGTTAGGTGATTTGTTTGTTTGGATTAGGTGTTGACGTGGGAATATTTTGGAATTAATATTACATAATGGGTAGATGAGAGGGATGTTGCTGGGGCAGAGAGAGGGATCGACATTTATTCTGGCTAGAGTTTTTACTTCACTTTTTTATATTATTTCCTTTTCATATTTTGTGCGACATGTTTCTTTTTTTTCAATTTTCATTGTGATGTGTGAAATTTTATTTTTTATCTTTGAATTGTTATGATCTCTATGTGGTTTGTGTCTTCTTTTTGAGGTTTGGAGTTTATTCTGTTTGTTTTGTTTGATCTCTATTTTGTGCGAATTATTTTGGTCGTCTGTTTTTTTGTTGTTGAATGTCTATTTTTGAATATTATTTGGGCTTGTATTGGGAGAGTACAACCCACATATAGTTTTATAATGTGTTTTTATATTGTAATTGAAAATACTAAGTAGGCTCTTTTATGGCTATGAGTTGCATTTGTTATTAAATTGTAGATTGTAGTCGATCTTCTATTAGTGTTTTGATGTGATTTGTTATGATTTACTTGTTTCTAATTGTAGGCTATTTTGTGTGTATTATATCTGTCTTATTCTTCATTCTAATGGCTATCTTCTACTGTAGTTCAATACTACTCATTTTCAAATAGATGTTAAGAAACATAATTAGAGGATGATCACAATGTTATATATTAGGATAATTGTTAATGTTTAATTAAATTATCTAGGGTATTGATTTCCTCTATTGGTATTTTTGGATATTGGTGTATAAACATATATAAATACGCATGTCTCTATGTAAATTCTTTTTTTATATTTTCCGATTCTTTTTTCTCAAAATCAACCTAAGGATATTGGTCTTTTGTTTGTCTGTCAAGAGATAGTTAGTGTGGATCTTAAGTGATAGTTTACTGACTTTACGATGTTAGATATTTGTCTATATGTTTTTATTCCTTGGTGAAGGTTTAATATTTGATTATTTTTGACTTTGCAAAAGCGGATTTCCTAAGTATGGTCGAGTCCTACAATGTATCATAAGAGAACAGTACGCCGTTTTTAGTTGAAGAAGGCTTTTTGGTGTATTAGAGTAAAGTTCTGATTGTGTCTCTTCGTGTTATTATGAATTTAGAGATGTCTTTGATTTTTTAGGAGCATTTTTGGGCTTACTAATGGCTCGAAGGGCCGCGGCTCGGGATTCGCGTGACATCATCACTAGTTTAGTAGAAATCGCAGGTCGTTATCTACAATTATTTCTTATATATTATTTATCTTGTCTCTAATCATGGTTGTATAGATGGTTGGATAGCAATATTATAATTTTGAGAATGTATTTAGGTAATACACTAGTACTATGGTAATAGAGTCACAAATAATGGATAATAATACAATTTTGATGCTAAATGCATTAAATATGCGTCGACTAGCACTCAAATAATCATGCTAACTTATATGCTTAAATACTCATAGTACTATAATAGTTGTTTCATAAATAGATATAAGATTTCTAAAGTTAGGGAGCGAAAGACCTCCCAAACGCCAAAAATGGTCATTTTTAAGGCGCCCCAAGTAAATGATGCAGTCAGTGTCGTTTAGGAAGCTTCAGGGATGTATATCCTTGGGACTTTTCAAGATTTAAAAGCATGGACATAGGGAGTGTCCTGTAAGGTTCGGCCGCGAACACCCCACTAGTAACGCGGATTTTCAAGAATGGTTCATTTTACTCCCAATGGATCTTTCTGTGTTCTTTAAATATGTGCAATCAGGCCCTAGGAAGTTTAATTGAATAAATTAGTAAATGATCGAGCTTTAAACCCATGCAATAGGTAGCGTTTCATAAAGTTAGGCGCGAAATCCCCCAAAAAGCCCAAAATGGGCATTTCACGCCCCAAAATGAACTTGTCGTGTATAAATGAGTGCAATCAGGCCCTAAGAAGGTTAATGGTAATTTAAGAAATGATCGGGCTTTAAAACTATGTAATAGGTAGTTTTTGTAAAAGTTAGGCGCGAAAACCCCCCAAAACACCTAAAAATGGTCATTTTACGGCCCAAAATGACATAGTCTTTTCTAAATGAATGCACTCAGGCCCTAGGAAGCTTAAATGAATAATTAAGGACATGATTAAGCTTTAAAACTGTGTAATAGGTAGCGTTTCGAAAAGATAGTCGTGAAAACCCTTAAAACCCCCAAAATGGCCATTTTACACCCCAAAATGACCTTGTCATATCTAAATGAGTGCAATAAAGCCATAAAATGCTTAAATGTATAATTTAGGAAATGATCCAGCTTTAAAACCGAGTAATAGGTATAGTTTTTCAATGTTAGGAGCGAAAACCCCCCAAAACGCCCAAAAATGGCCATGTTATGCAGCAAACTGACCTTGTCGTGTCTAATTCAGTGCAATCAGGCACTAGGAAGCTTAAATGTATAATTTAGGACATGATCGAGCTTTAAAACAATGTAATAGGTAGTGTTTCTAAAAGTTAGGCGCGAAAACCCCTAAAATGCCAACAAATTGCCATTTTTCGCCCCAAAAAAACCTTGTCTTGTCTAAATGAGTGCCATCAAGCCCTAGGAATATTAAATGAATAATTTAGGACAAGATTGAGCTTTAAAACCATGTAACATGTAGCGTTTCTCAAAGTTACGCGCGAAAACCCGATAAAACCTCAAAAAATGGCCATTTTACGCCCCAAAATGACTCTTTCGTATCCAAATGAGTGCAATCGGGCCCTTCAAATCTTCAATGAATCATTTCGG
>SNQN01014180.1:0-11244 GCA_008642245.1 Bassia scoparia | reverse complement strand
AGGTCATGTTGAATGAGGCTAGCAACTCGATCACCAGCCGTTAAGTGCCTAGAAATATGATTCGACCGGACGCACAAATACATGGTGCCAAATTAATGGCCACACTCCAATCAAGGTTACAATCGTGGGCGACAATGGTACGAAATCAGATCTGATAACCCAATTCAGACACTGTAAGCGGCCTCTATTCAAGTCTCATTGACAATTCCATTCTTCATGATTATTTGAATGCACATAACTTACGTTTTTAGCACCTTAGAACGAACTAACACTAAATACTATTGAAGTGTGTAACTATTTCACAACCTAACCTAGAAATTGTGACACTTTATTTAATCATGTTAAAAACGGTGCCTATAAACAGGTTGTCCATAGTTAATCGATCGTTAAAGTGATTCACATAATTCCGGTCTTGTTTAGCAAAATATATACAAAGTATACAAAATGACATATGCAATAATATGAAGTGCATTAAACTCAAAGGTATATGCACAACTCATCTTACCTGAATCTGCAAGAACAACAAAAGTAGTTTGTAAAACACAAATGACGAATCTTTGCTTGAATCGCTACATGAAAACAAAGAAAACATTGTTAGTCTCCTAACGCAAGCCAATGATCTTTCGCCTTGAATTGCTATACAAGAACAAGACAGTATATGACATGAAATAATAATAATGAAATGAAATGAAAAGAAAGAAAACAAAACATGGAAACATGAAAACGTTATGAAAAAAATAATGAACCTACATGATTCTACATGATTGACGCATTAAAATGATTATATACCTTTAATCATAACTCAAACAATAGTTAGTCAAAATAAAAGAAAGGAGAGAGAATTATGGTGAGTAATCTCAGAATTCAACCTTTGTTATCGCTTGTTGATCGAAAGAGAATCGATGCTTTGAATAAAACGAATGTGTGATGTGTTTAAGTGTTTTCGAGAGAGAGAGAGAGAGTATGGTTGACAGTGTATGAAGTGAAGTTATTTGAAGCGTAAATGTGTTAAGAAAGTCGAGTATTGAACTATCCCGGATCGGCAGAGCAAGTGATATTTATAGGCAGCGAGGCAATTATTTTGAGCAAAGAAACCCTGCGTATATAGCTATGTATATGGCTATATACGCTGCTCCTGCGTATATACGCTCATATACAGCGTATATACGCGCTCACCTATATTCCATAAGTTTTTTGGCAACTTCGTATGGCTTGTATGAGTCGATTATACGCGCAGTATGGAGCGTATATACGCTCCTGGTTCAGCGTATATACGCTTCATATCTGCGTATATCGCTCATGATTGCGTATATATTTCCGAAAAACCTCGAAATATTTTGATTTCCTCCGATTTATTCGTGATTTCCCTTGATTCGACGCACCTAGACACCCATGTCTCCAAGCAAGAGAGTTCTAGAATGTTCTAGAAGGTTCCACGTATTTCCGGAGTATTTTTATTAATTCATGTATTTCTGCGTATTCTGCGTATTAAACATATGAACTATAGAAAATCATAGAAAAAATCAAAAATAATTTAAAATACTGGCGGATTCAGAAAAATGTGTGACGGACATGATGAAAATCAAAAAGCATGAGAATCGCCGTTTGAAAACCTTTGAAATCTTTGAGAAAACGAAAGAAAAATATTTAGCCGTTCCGTGTTGACTTTGCCAATATTCCAAGAGTACACCTTGCGTATTTCCACCTCCTCTCCTCTCACTTCAAAGCATCTTTTCTGATTCGAAACAAACGCGAGACGCGGTATGTTTCATCACGGATTACTCATTTGGGGAGACACATTTTCAGGTGTCTACAGTTAGTAATTGCGGTCTCTTAAAGCAACCAAAGAGACCGGTTGTCTTATATAACCGGTCTCTTTGGTATAAAGATAAGAGACGTGTTCTGACACATACAACCGGTCTCTTAGGTATTTATGTTTATATATTAATTCAATCAAAGAGACCAGATTTTCTTTACAACCAGTCTCTTAGGCTTCATTGAAAAAATAAAAAAAAAAAATATGACAGCTATAAATTACAGCTGTTTTTCTCTCTCAGTACTCTCAAATTTTGGTATCCCCAAATAACAATATAATACCGCCAATAAATTATTCAAAATTCAAATAAAATAAATCAAACTTATTTTAATTTCATAACAAATTGAAGTATTTGATTTTACAATATAATTAAAAGATACAAAATTTCCATAAACGAAATCTTGTGAAATAGAAATACTGATTTGAAGCACCATCTTCTTCTCTATATCTTTGATCTCAAGATAGAAAATCTGCAAAAACAATGAACATAACCCATAAAACTGATTCAAACTTCAAAATTAGAATAATATCAACTTGAAAATCATAAAGAAATTATAAAAAAAAACGATACCAAATCAGAAAGAAATCAGAACATAACTACAATGAACATAACTACCAAATCAGAAAGAAATMAGAACATAACTGCAAAAACATGAACATAACCCATAAAAACAATTATCACTACCAAATCTAAAAAAATTGAAAACAAAAAGCAAGAAATGGGATACTACAATGACAGTAAATAAAAAAAAAAAGCAAAACAAAGACTATGAAAATACCAGATAGTAAAAGCAAAGAGCAAAATCCCAAAATTTCAAGATAAAAAAATCGAAAAAAATTGAGATTTCAAGATAAAAAAAATCGAAAAAAATTGAGACTTCAATATAAAAAAATTGAAAAAATTGAGATTTCAACATAAAAAAAATCGAAAAAAAATTGAGATTTCAACATAAAAATCGAAAAAAATCTGTTTTAAAAGTATGTAGTTTTCTCTTTTTGAAATAATCGGAAATTTCAACATAAAAATCGAAAAAATGAGATTTGGATTTACAAAATAAAAAAGCTATTAAGGAAATTTAAAAATAAGAAAACAATTACATACTTACCTTTCCGCCTGCGCTACCACCGTCTGGTCCCCTCGCCGCCATCGTCTGGCCTCCTCGCCGCCTCACCAGCGCACAAATGAAAAAAAAAACAGAATAAGAGTAGAGGGAGAAGCAATCTGAGAGTTTAAACAAGAGAAAAAAAGCAAAATAAAAATTTCCCAGAAAAACGWGAAAAAAGAATATGAAGAATTTAAACAAAAAAAAATCCCAAATTAATTTAAACATAGAACGAAAAATTAAAAAAAATAACAAACAAAAACCCAACAGAATTCAGACGAAAACC
Organism: Bassia scoparia; assembly: GCA_008642245.1. Lineage (NCBI taxonomy): Eukaryota > Viridiplantae > Streptophyta > Magnoliopsida > Caryophyllales > Amaranthaceae > Bassia > Bassia scoparia. The sequence goes on along the minus strand of SNQN01014180.1, from coordinate 8,039 downwards.
AAAACWAATAAAATTCAGAACAAATAAAAAAACCAAACATCAAAAATCGAAAAATAGATTCAAAATGTTTGAGAGAGATGATATGAGAGAGGMGAGAGAAGGGAGAAGGGAGAAGAGATATGCATGCGTGAGGATGAGTGGAGTGAGTGGGGTTGTTTTTATTAAGGGCGGAATCCAATGCGTGAGTGGAGTCCAGCCACTCCAGCCATATAAGATAAAATTTTTTAAAGAATAAAAAATCAAAGAGACCGGTTATACTTTTAACCGGTTTCTTTGTGTAATTTTAGAGATGTGTTGTTAATAACCGGTCTTTTATAGGAATCTAAGAGACCGGTTTTCATGAATATCCGGTCTCTTAACTTAAGAGACCAGTTTTCATACACCACCGGTCTCTTAAAACTGGTGCCTAATCCAATTTTTGTAGTAGTGTAATTAGCAACAATTTGGCATTAACAATTCACAACAAGGCACAATAAAAATAGGGTCAAAGTTCTCTCGAATCAATTGAACCATAGAACTACTCCTAACCGTATCTCTCGACCTAGGATAGTCTCGTTCTACCTATTGACGTTGATCTTGTGCTAAGTCTCAATCGCTAGATCTAGAGACTCGTGACTAATCAAATTAAGCAATGAAGTCGGGCCCTACGAAATTGATTAACATATAGAACAATCTAATAGGAAACTGATTAATTGCCAAGTCAAGAATCGAATCAAGCCAAATACATGCCAATCATATTGCTATAGATCTCCAATCGCCCTAGAAATTGAACTACTCACTCATATTGAAATCAAACATGATAATGACGATTGAGGAAAACATAATCAAAGCATAAACAAATTCAAAACAATAATAGAAAAGATTAGAGGATAAATAATTACCAAAAGTGCAAACAGAATTGATGAACGATCGATCTTTATTGAATTCCAATGTTGAGTGATAAAACTAGGGTTTTTGAAAATATGCAATTGAGTTTTTGAAATAATCTAATAATAATCAAAGGTGATTTCCAAAATAAGGATTTCTCCCCTGAAATACTCTTGATTTTTTGAATTAAATGAGCTGCTAAATTACAATAAAGCCCTCACAATTAAAGCCAAACAAAGCATAAAACACTCGGCAAAAACCGACCTTAAACCGATCAGTTTGAGTGAACCGATCGGTTTGGGAGGCTGAACCAAATGGTTTGCCCTGTCAATTGATCGGTTTGAGCTAACTTCTCTTGCTTAGCTTCTTTCCGCTTAATCCAAGCCTCATGCTACTCCCGCAAAGCTCCATAGTGTCTTCAATCATCCCAAAATCGATCCAAAAGCTATGAATAGATCCTGAAACTAATCAAAACACTAAATACACAATATTAGTAGCAAAAAGGCCTTAAAGAGGCCAAAATCAACCAAAAGGACAAGAGAATGAGGGGGATAAACCATATAATAATACAATACATCAAACTCCCCCAAGCCAAACTCTTGCTTGTCCTCAAGCAAGCTCCTCTAGACTCACAAGTGAAGCACATCTCACCCCATAAAAGCAACATCGCAAAAACGCATGACCAATTCCCCGACCAAAGATCCCAAGTGCCTCAATGCCTATCCAAAACGTGAATCATCAAAAACACAACTAGCCATCAAGTATAGAGAGAATCAGAATCAAGGAAGAACTTCTCGCTAGTGGCACTCCTCTCTTTGTGTGGTGGGTTAAAAATGAACCCATTCGCTCACCACCACACATACGCATAAAATGTGCACATGAATCAACTTTTGTGGCTTAAATCACTAGAGGCAACCCTCCCATCTCACCAACACTCATGTGTTTGAAAGGGATGACAATAGCACTCAACCTACAAGTCGACTCAAAATGCATACACAACTCAACGACCTTGGTAAGGTACTCAATCTACAAGACACAAATGGACATATGTTTATCAAGTGAGGGCTTTTAATAGCTTGTAATGGGGCTAAGGTTAGGGGTAGGATAAATTTTGGGACATGTGAGCTAAAAGTTTAACTTAAGGGAGCATACATCAATCAATGCAAATAGCCAAGTAATAATGCTAAAACAACTCCAAGCAAACCCCAACTCAAGAAGTAACCAAAACCATCCAACTCCAAGAACCACAACCACATCGCATCATCATCCTTGTTAAAGCATTACACAAGTGCAAAGGCATTATTTGACTAATAAACTATAAAATAAAACTTATTTTTGGATTTTTTTTTTCTTTTTCACTTTTTTTTTCTTTTTGTTTTTTTTTTTTTTTTTTTAACTAAAGAATACAACTTTTGCCTTGCACTATACATAGAAACGATGACAATACTCAAGCTAAGGAACCAAATGTGAAACACAACACCACTCCAAATATCCACCAACACGAGCCTCCAAAATAGCACCCACAAAACACACACCAACCTCCAATATGCTCCCCCAAGCTAAACTTGGGTTACACGAACAAGGCCAACATGGGTTGTAATATAGGTAATCATGCATGAAATGAAAGGAATTAGGCTCAAAATCAGGGATCAAGGGATAATATAATGTTTCTAAACACTGAAGCACGGCTCCTAACAACAAAAGCCTCCTATCATGCTCAACACACGACCAAATAGTCAAATAGACATGTACCAAGCCAAGATTAAGAGATAGTGACGCACCAGGAACTAACACACGACAAAGAAATATGAATGATTATACAATTAAGCTCAAATCCTCTCAAGTTCAGTTCTTCCTCGTTCCAAAGATACATCAAGCTAAGTCATGTCAATCAAATCCAGTCAAGGAATACCACAAGTTCACTAAGGTCGAGTTCAAGCAACACAAGCATCAAAATTTTTTTACAATAGGGCATAGGGAGACATGCTTTTCAAGAGAATCCAATAAAGAAAACAATAGGGCATAGGGAGACATGCTTTTCAAGAGCAAGAGATCACTAATTTTTCTTAAACTATACTAAGAAAACAATGCATTTTTTTGGTTGTAAGTAAACTCCCACTACTAATGAATGGTACAAACCTTGCAACTATACTAAAAAGCAATAAAATCTATACTAGAAAGAAAAAAAACTCTACACTAAAAAGCAATAAACCATACCTCAAACCACCATCATCCACATATAGTGCTTGTTCCCCCCCCCCCCAAGCCAAATCTAGCAATGTCCTCAATGCTAGGGGAGAAAAGGAAACAAGCACCTCAGTCCATGTCCTCATCATCATCCGCACCATAGCCGCCATGGCCCGAGCCACTGCCTTGATAACTACTCCAAAAACCGCCGCCAAAGCCACCACCACTGCCACTTGGCGCACCAAAGCCCCCTTTAGGGTAAGTGTACCAAGAAGGGTGAGGACCTGCAGGGTTAATAATGCCTTGCCGTGCAAAATAATCATACATAGGATACATAGCAAGGCGGGAGTCAGTCTCCATAGTGGTTAGACGCGTGTTAAACGCGTCAAACCGATCACCCAGCCGTGTTTGGGAGATAGCAAGGTTGTTAATACCTTGCATAATAGCTGAGGTGCAGGTTGTTGCCCATCGGGGTACAACACGTACCTAGCCGAGTTCGGAGCGAGAGCCGTGTGCGGGCTCGGAAGAGTGACGAGTGAAGTGGGTCTGCCCTTTTTGTCCTAAGTAAGGACCCATTGCGACCCACTCTGGCCTCGTACTACCCATCGGAGGGAGGTTCAAAAATAATAAGAGTCTATGGTAGTAGACTCGGGAGCCTTAAAGTACTCGGATTCGTCAAACTCCGGTATCTGCCGAGCAAAGAGCGTCGCCAAGCCCCCAAAGACAATCTCAGCATGTGTCTTAGGGACTGGAGAGCTAGCAAATCGGAACATATGACGAACATAATGATGCCCAATGTTGATTTTGTAATTAACCATGTCAGAACATAGATAACCACCCAAAATGTTAGTTCTCGTTGGGTCATATTGTTCACCTCATAATGACCAAAAAGGTCCCCTCCATGAACCGTTGCCATATACGAACCACCGGTTAATTTATAATACCGGTATTCAATTTATGGTGGTCCGTGCATGGCAACCTAGTTAGAGCCACCCACAAATAATTCGCCACGGCGGGGACAGGGGGTTCAATGTGTTGGTAGTGGGTAACTCCCAACACTTGACAGAAGTCACCCAAAGATACAATAAACTCCCTATTGCACAACCTATACCGGACAGTACGAATAACATCCTCCTCATGAGGTTGCACATAAGTCAATGAACTCAAAAATTCTAAGGCAATTTTCAGATAAGTATCGCAGAGGTGGTTAAACAGATTAAGCATGCCAATACTACCACATAAACGTTGCAACTCATCCTTAAGACCAAGGTGACGCATATAAGCATTATAAATAAAGYGAGTAGCGCGAAAACCACGGTCTTTCAAGTTGAAGAACTTTACCTTTTGAAGGCTGTCCTGGAAAATGATGTCCGGATAGTCGGGGTCCGGTGTAGTGTCGTTATCATGTTGGAGGTGGAGCGGCAATGCCACCTCATCATCCTCTGCTTGCACCGRCTTCGGAGTAAGCTCCCTTTGTACCTCGGGCTCTCTTCGTCTCCCTCTTGAGGCCATTTTTGAATTTTTATGTGGTGGTGATGAAATGTGAGTATGGGAAAGTGAGTGAGAGAAAGAGAGATTGAAAGAGTAGAAGATGTAGAGGATGAGAAGAGGAAGAGATTGGTATAAGATTTGTGGAAATTAAAGGTGAGTTAAAGGAGAAAACAAGATTTGAAGTGTGGTGGTTATGGAGGATTTGTTGTGTTAGAGAGGATGAAGAAGATAATGAAAATGTGAGGGATGATAGATGTGAAGGAGAAAAAATAAAGGAAAGGAGAGAGAGAGAGAGTAACCGGGTAGAGGATAAGTGGATAGGGGAATCCACGGGAGCCAATGAGAGCCAAGCACACTGCGCAGAAATTAGACCCAAACTGATCGGTTTGACCTAAACCGATCGGTTTGGAATTCGATTAATTATTTGACCGATTTGCAGTCGATCGACCTGTTCAAACCGGCGACCCAAACCGATCTATTTGACCTGAACCGATCGGTTTGGACGATGGGCAATTATACACAAACTCTCGTAGTCGATCGACCTAACCAAATCGATGACCCCAAAGCGATCGGTTTGGCATATAACTCCCAAATTAGCATTCGTCTCACAGTCGATCGATCCAATCAATTTGACCACCCAAACCGACCGGTTTGACCTCAGACCATAATACTCATGTGATTCTCAACCGATCGACTAAACCAAACCTACAGCTCAAACCGATCGGTTTGGACTCAAGCTCTAAAATCAGCTCATCTCACAGTCGATCGGTTGAACTGATCCTACGACCTCAAACCGATCGGTTTAACCCAAACAGATCAGTTTGACCTCCAGCCATTATTCCCACTCTCGCACATTCGATCTACTGAACTGATCCTACGACCTCACACCGATCGGTTTGAGCTCTACGCAGCTCCTGTTTCCTGCAACACTTAGTGAAATACATCAAATCCCTCACCCTCACTCACTCAAAATTTCTACACTACAGCTATACTAAGCTACTCACTACTCTAAAAASCAATAAACTACGGGTTGCCTCCCACAAAGCGCTTGTTTAATGTCACGAGTCTAACGTATTACCTCCACACCTTCAGGATGATGTGTCCTCGATGTACAAAACCTTCGCAAGACCCACCATTGCGTGTTCATGATACAATTTGAGACGTTGTCCGTTGACTTTGAACTTCTCACCATTGTCATTTTGAAGCTTAACGAACCCAAAATTACTCACCATAGTGATAGTGAATGAATCGCTCCGCCCAGACTTTAGCTTTCCAAGAAAAAGCCGCAATCTAGAGTTGAACAATAACAATTTGTCCCCCACTTGAAAGTCTCTCTTCTCAATCCTTTTATCGTGCCATCTTTTAGTCTTTTCCTTGTAAATCTTGGCACTATCATAAGCTCCTAAGCGAAACTCATCCAACTCATTCAATTGAAGAAGCCTTTTCTCCCCYGCAAGCTTTGCATCCATATTCAATTCCTTAATGGCCCAAAATGCTCTATACTCTAGCTCCACTGGAAGATGACACACTCTTCCATAAACCAATCGATACGAGGAGGTGCCAATCGGAGTCTTAAAATATGTTCGGTATGCCCATAGCGTGTCACTCAACTTGCTACTCCAATCTTTTCTGGGCCTTGCAACCGTCTTCTCAAGGATGGATTTAATCTCTCTATTGGAGACCTCAACTTGGCCGCTGGTTTGAGGGTGATATGTCAATCTTGTACGATGATAGACTCCATATTTCTCAAGTAGTTTGTCCAACCTCTTCTCATAGAAATGGGATTCCCCATCACTAATTATAGCTCTAGGAACTCCAAATCTTAGAAAGATGATTTGCTTGAACCATTTCATCACAATATTAGTGTAGACACCTGAAAATGTGTCTCCCCAAATGAGTAATCCGTGATGAAACATACCGCGTCTCGCGTTTGTTTCGAATCAGAAAAGATGCTTTAAATTCACAAAAGTTGGAAATACGCAAGTCGTACTCGGAAATATTGAGCAAAGGTCAAGGCAAGGCAAAATTCTTTCGGTTTTCTCAAAGGTTTTCAAAGTTTTCAAAGGTTTTCAAAGGCGATTCTCATGCTTTTGATGTTCATCATGTCCGTCACATTTTTCTGAATCCGCCAGTATTTAAATATTTTCTGATTTTTCTATGATTTTCTATGAATTTTTCAATGTTTAAATACGCAGAATACGCAGAAATACATGAATAATTAGAAAAATACTCCGGAAATACGTGGAACCTTCTAGAACATTCTAGAACTCCTGCTTGGAGAGCAAGGGTGTCTAGGTGCGTCGAATCAAGGGAAATCACGAATAAAATCGGAGGAAATCAAAATATTTCGAGTTTGGAAAATATATACGAAATCATTGAGCGTATATACGCAAATGATGAGCTATATACCTCATCGGAGCGTATATACGCTCAACGGAGCGTATATACGCTCAACTCATACATACGAAATTGCCAAAGTTATGGAAGAAGAAGCGTATATACGCTAGGATGAGCGTATATACGCTCCTCATGAGCGATATACGCTCATCCTGAGCGTATATACGCAGGTTTTTTGTGCCTCGTTTGCCTCGTGCCTATAATATACCCTTGCCTTGCTCAGTCCGAGACACCTACACTCATACGCTCTCATACACACACAATACCCGAGACATACGTCTCTCTCTCTCTCTCTCCTCTCTCTCTCTCAACACTCTAAACAACATTCGTTCTTGAATTCAAAGCATCGATTCTTTCTCGATTCAACAAGCGATAACAGGTTGAATTCTGAATTACTCACCAATAATTCTCCTTCACTTTCTTTTAACTTGATTAATCATTATTACGAGTTTTGATCTAATTAATAAACATGTAGAAACTGACTTTTATCGTTCCATGTAAATATGTAGAAATTTCAATGTTTTCATTGTTTTGTTTTCTTTCTTTTGATTTCATTTCATTATTATTATCCATTCAATACTAACGATTTCTTATTCTTGTATAGCGATTCAAGGCGAAAGATTCATTGCGCCGTGGTTTTATCATGAAACTAACAATTGCTTTCTTTGTTTTCATGTAGCGATTCAAGGCAAAGGATTCGTTCATTGTGTTTTACAAACTAACTTTTGTTTCTTTGCAGATTTAGGGTAAAGATGAGTTTGCATATACTTGAAGTTATGCACTTCATATTATTGCATATTTATCTTGTTGTTCTGTATATTTCGCTAACGACACCGGAATTAGTATCACTTTAAAATCAGATAACTATGGACCCTGTTTAGAGCACCGTTTAACATGATAATACAAAAGTGGTCACAATTTCTAGGTTAGGTAGTCTCTTGTGCATAATAGAAACATACTTTCATAGTAATTCTAGGGTAGAACTCCTAAGGTGCTAAAACGTAAGTTTGTGTCATCCAATAAATCGTGTTTAATGAATTACAATGAGACCGAGTAGAGGGCTACTGCGGCGAATTGGGTTACAGATCTGATTCGGA
>SNQN01014177.1:0-11250 GCA_008642245.1 Bassia scoparia | reverse complement strand
GAAGAGCCTAAGTGAGAGATGTGTGTGAACGGATGAATTTGGAATCAAGAAGAGTAAACCTGGAAACGCATAGGGGACTGGGGGATCTAGTGGAGAATGATTATATAACAGGAGCAAGATAGACATGCCAGAATAAACTACGACACACACCAGGTACAATATAAGTCTCATGCATATACATGTTTTATTACATAATAATATAGTATTAATACAATTCAAAGATTACGTGAGCGAAGTTACCGGCTTAATTTGCAGAGGTTGTAGCGCTTAGAGATGAATTAGACAGTTAAGTTTGTAACTGAATATAAATGAGCACGTTTGTGATTCATAGTGTTAAAGTGTGTATTTTTCTCTTATATCGGGAACAAATCGAATCAATCGCGTCGCAATTTATGATAATAGTGAAAGACGGGCCATAAGAAGTGTGGATTATTCCTTTACAGCCTCTTTTCCAAAAAAACGAATGAAATGGTGTATGAGTATTTTCAAGAGAGTGAGTACAGTCTACGGCAATGTACCTGGGGTACTACGCTGGTTACGTTGTGGTTTTGCTCGTCGCTGCTTTGTGTTGACTCCTATGCTTGTCCCAACTTCGTTCAAATATCAATTTTTGACGTACCTAATTATATGAAACATCGACTCAAAGAATCTTCGAGAGCCAACTTATGATAATCAACGAACTATGCAGGCTGGTACGCCATCTTTGTATTGTCCCCTGCTTATTTCGCTAGTAAGAGTCCCCTAGGTAAGTGCAACTCTATGAGTTGGCAAACAGATTAAAACCATAACAGCAATTTTTCTTTAGTTATCGTATGAATTTCCCATGTGTATAGAAGAAGTAGTAGGTAGTGTTGTGTGTTATTGTTATCTTTATGATGTTATATACTTAATCTTGGCGTATTGTTTACTATAAGATCAAGTCGGTGTCTTCTCTGGATGATTATTTTATAGTATCAAAATCTTAGAACTATGAACATTTGCATATTGTATCGGTATACTCACATTATGTTTTTTTAATTTGCCAACGGTAATTCATACATTTGCATTGCTTGTTAACACTTCCATCACTGCTCTATTCATTGCAATTGCCTCCACACTTTTAAATTCAGTTTAATGCCACTAATGCTTCACTGCGACTTTTGGGTGATGACCCGGGTCAACACTGACTATGGTTCTGGCCTTATCTTCGGCGTGTAACTCGTACTGAACTTATCCTTGTAACGCCTGTGAAATCTAATAAACTTATGATAGTCCGGTACTTGTTTTTCAAACTCATGCCATAGGAATGGGTGTCAACTACTTTGTAATATCTTACGGCTTTAGTCACGGACTTATTAGTACGTGAACTTATTTTTCAAGAAACACGAGCGTAAATTCTTGCATAGGTACTTGGAATGTCGTTGCCCTGAACTTCATTCTTTACTCTAAAGTTATGACTTACACATAAGTTGAACAAGATGCAGGGACTGATAGTATTTGCTGTATTCAAAGTTAATTAGGGGAAGATATCAATGAGTGTACCAATTCCTTGATATCGTAGACATTGTATTTATAGTTTGTATCACAAGAATGAAATACTCATCCGAAGAAAGCATGCTGCAATGTAATCAGAGTGGTCCAGATACATGCAATAGAAATTGCACAGAGTTGCAAGGATCTTAGATAACAAGGCGAAAAATCAATAAGGAATGAAGGGGCTAACTCCCTCGTTGCACTATAATTTTGAACTGGAACAATCTTGTCTTGTGATGTTCTCTTCTCTTCATTGCGGGTGGCGGCCTAGGTCGTGTATAATAAGTTTTTACAGTGAGCTAAGTTAATTTGAAGTCAGGTAATTTTGTTAATGATGTGTTAAGAGTGATTAACTACCACCATCGATTAACTAGAGTGTATCATTACAACTTTTTACTATGAGCTGTAGTGGAAGTGATAGAATTAATTTAGCAGTAGCCCTATTTCATTGATTAGTAAGTATTTATATACATCAATTAGGTTAATATTCGGAAAGTAAAATTTGATATAATACAAATAATCATATTTATCAAATAACCATATTTACAATTAATAGAATATTGTGATATTTATTATTGTCTAACAACCCCCATCAGTTCACAGATACAGGAGGATCACGAATGTTGAGGCTGGACCGCAAAATCAAGAACAACAACCCGCGGTAGATCTTTATGACGATTGTCAGCAATGGCTGATAACTGCGAAAGGAGGTGCATGACGACTTCTTCCCTTCTGAGCCATTTTCGCGAGACAAAATGAATATCCATCTCAATATGCTTAGTGCGCTGATGCATGAAAGGACTTGTCGAGCGATAAATGACACAACATTATCACAATAAACAAGTGGTGGCCTTGGATATAGGAAATGCCACTCAAGAAAAAGATTGCGAATCCAACAAGTCAGAAACAACATTTTTTTCAACCAACTACGATATTTGTCAGCTTCAGCACTGATTTCGACATGCGGTAGGTGTTGCCGTTAGAAGACCATTGAGTAAAGTGTACCATCCAAGAAACTAGCATTAATCATATTCACGTAGAACGACGAGTATACAGGGCACCGCACTCCGGCAAGTCAGATCAGTGTAATGAGACAGAGGCGAAGTAAGAGGACAGATACGGTGGCCAAACAAGAACCAGAAGTGCTTGAGGTAAGGACGATGCCGATTCAGGCTTGCATTTGATGATATGCAGTAGGATTGTGCATGAACACAGACCTGCTGAAAACCGCATAAGAGAATGTCAGGACGAGTAGTAGTAAATCTGCGCAACACGACAAACGACGATGTAAGGGAGGATCATCACACGGGGAACCATCCGGGCACTCCAGTTTGCCCTTGGAATCAACTGGAGTAGATGCATGACGTAGAATTAGGATGCATTCCTGTCACGCAGAATGGATGTCCTCAGTTAGCTGGAGTGTTTTGGGACCAGCAAAAACAAACCATTCCGTGTTGTGAGAGAGACAAGCACATGCCCACAATAAATATACTCAATGCCTAGATTCGCTTCATAGCAAACTCACGCTAAGGGCGAGAAACAATGATGCGGGATGAAGAGAGTAACGAAGCAGTGAGAACAATAATCAACCTAAAGAAGAATGTAAGCAATAACGTTAGCCATCACTAGTGGAGAAAATGTCGCTTATTTGTAACGCCCTACGTTTGTAATCGGACAGTAGTAATGTTTGCTTACAAAAAATATATTTGTAACGGATATAAGTAAAGTGTACCGTTACAATAATAGTATTTGAACGAACAATACAGTCTATTACAAAAAATATGTTCGTTACATATAGAGGATTTAATAAATCACTTTGTATTTTAACGACATTGGTTGTCTGTTACAATTACTCGCCACATTATCAAAAAATCAAGGACTGCCCGACCAAACAAAAAAAATCCAAGCAATTAATTAAAACCAAAAAACCTTTGCTCTGGAACAAAAAAATCAAACTCTTGAACCTCTCTGCCTTTCTGCTTTAATTGGTGCTGTCCAAGCGGTGGGTCGATGGTGCGTCGGGGCTAGTACGGCGGTGGCCGATTGATGGCGACTGTTGTTGCGTGTTTTTGATGTCTCCAGATAATTTGGCTGCTAAGCCAACGAAAACCTAATTTCTTATTCTTCAACTGGTAGCTTAAAACCTTTTTTTTGAGAGAGTGAGTGTAGAGAGAACAATCAAACTCTCGGAAAATGTTTCAACAGGTAGTTATGTGTACAATTCGAATTCTCTCTCAATTAGATCTTACGAGTTTATTTTCATTTTATGATTTCTGATTTCGTTTTCATTTTAACGAATTTCTGCATTTCGATTTTCAATTTACGAATTTCTGATTTTAGGGTTTGATTAATTGGGTTTTTTTCGATTTGGTTGATTAATTGTTGAAGTCAGTTTCATCAATACAAGTGTTCGGGTGAGGTTCTTTCACGAGAAAAGATGAGCATCCCGAGATCTACAGGATGAAAGCTTTGGGCTTACTAGATGATGTCGTGCTGATCCAAAATTCTAGTAAAAAACCAATATTTTGGCTATTTTTTTTGGAAAATTAGAGTTATTGTTGGTTTCTGTGATTGTTAAGTCTTAATTGAGTTTTTAAGTGGGCTGTTTTTTGTGTTGGGTGTTTATGGTACAGGTATTTCTTGAGGAGTTGAAGAAAGTTAAGAAGAAGCATGGTCAAGGTCTTGCTACTGCAACCGCGGTAATTATTTTTATCTATTTTCTCTGTTAGATTTCATGTCAACAATCTCTGAGTAAAGTCGTAGACTCAGTAAATATATGATGTCGGAATTCACTGCTGCTGGTGTGATCCTTAGAGTCTTTAAAATTATGTATGAATGGCATAAAATTTCCAGAAACTGCAGCACAATGTTACAGTTGATCATTATCCTGTATTATTTTGTATTTAAGTATTAAATTATACTTAGATATAGGATAATTGATCTCGATGTTGCCGCACCTTTTCTCATTGAGTATGGGCAAGTGCAAACTGGGCACAGTGTAAGGGATGATTACTGATGCCAGACATATATGTTTGAGCTTTTAATGATGTTATTGTATTTGTAATTGCAGATCGGGGAGGGTGAACAGCTAGTAAGGGCTCTTTTTTGGAGTTGCTAGTTGCCTTCGTTGATGATGTAGATTCCTTCTGTCACAGTAATGCTGGTTTCTAAACTTCTTTTTTGGAGTGAGTGAGATTTTTCGTCTCATTGCTTTTCATGGTTTTGACTACTCGAGCAAATATAGCCTCTGTGTCTGCATCCTTGAAAGTAATATCAAGGGTGAAGCAGGAATATGGTAAGCAAGAAACTAGGTTTATACTTTATAAGCACAACTATTTCGTTCTCTCGCACTTATTCTAACCTGTATAAATGTGAATGTGCTCTATAAAATTTGGCATTTTATAACAGGGCAAATCAGATGGTGAACATAAGCAAGCAGGAGATCGAAAACACAGTTCCTTATCGGATGGAAGGTAAATGGGAGTAGAACGATTCTGCTGATAGGTGAATTATCGTTCCTTTTTTTGGAGAATTGAGAATGAGTTGCACTAATGCTCTTATTTATCAATTGCGCTATGTTAGTTGAAGTAATAGCATGAGTAAATGCAGGCATTGTTACTCTTATACATTTAAATCTATTTAGTGTTTGGCCTTTTTTTTTTACCTTCTTCCTTTTCTTTCTTAAATTAAGAATGTTACTCTTATCCCATGTAGAAGTTCAYATCTTCAATCTCTATTCTCTCAGCTGAACCAATATGATTCCACTTTGATGCCAAGGACTATGCTGTGGCATCTTCTTGTCCATGGGCATGATCCACGAGGCTTTCTATGCTTATGCATTGTAATACATGCTCTCTTGTATGTTTTGAATGGTCCAAGTGAAAATCATCATTTAAAGAATGCTCAATATGTAGGAGCCACGAACAGGCCCCATGAACTTGATGAAGCAGCAAGGAGGCGACTCACAAAACGGCTGTACATTCCACTGCCTTCTGCAGGTCAGTATCTCTGTTTCTATGTTTAATTCTAGCATATATCGATGAGTTGTCAATGTGCTTTTTTGGATGCACAGACGCAAGAGCCTGGATTACACGAAAAACAAAATTTATATCATGTGTAAGTTTGAAAATGTTATCATGTTCAAATTTGTTTGGTCACTCCAAATTATATTCCAAGACATGACTGTAATTTGGCCAGCAGTTGTCCATTTTTCTTGCAGTTCATACTTGATATTAGTGAAGAGCAGTTGTGTTATTTCTTGCATTATATATACTAAGATTATAATGTACTTAATCTAGAAAATTCTTGCATTATTTCTTGCAGTATATGTTTACATCTATACGTACTTAATTTAGCAAATTCTTGAAGGTCTGATCAAATGGTTCGAACACCAGATTTAGCATACAACATTAATTAAGACTTGTATAAAAATGTGTTGGTAGGACTGCTGAGTGTTCTGAATCCCGATACAGTGGCAACGGTTGTGACGTACTTGTATTGGTTTTAATTGGGTTAAAATAGAGCTGGATTATTCCCGAGACTATAGTTGTTCAACCCCTGGTTATTTCACACATGGTTAAAATGGTCATTTCACACACTAAAATGACGTAGGTTTGTCTAAACGAGTGCAACCAAGCCCTAGGAAGCTTAAGTAAGTGTTTTAGGACATGATCGAGCTTTAAAACCATGTAATAGGTAAAAAAATTTATAAGTTAGGCGCGAAAACCCATAAAATGGCCAAAAATGATCATTTCACATCCTAAAATGACGTCGGTATGTCTAAACGAGTGCAACCAAGCCCTAAGAAGCTTAAATAAATGTTTTAGGACATGATCGAGCTTTAAAACCATGTAATAGGTAGAAATTTTATAAGTTAGGTGCGAAAACCCATAAAATGGCCAAAAATGGCTATATTACGCCCTAAAATGACGTAGGTATGTCTAAACGAGTGCAACCAAGCCCTAAGAAGCTTAAATAAATGTTTTAGGACATGATNCTACAATGAAAATGAAATCAATCAGGTTCGAGAACATTGGGCAAAGTTCTTTAGGACAACAATATTATTGAAATGATTATAGTATTAGAATGCTAATTGGTATCCATATTTTGTATTATAAAATGAATCTTTTGTCGCCTTGCACATATCTTCCTATGGATACTTGAATCTAATTCAGATGTYCATATAAATCATTGTGGGATAGCTYAATTTMTTGTATGTTACAGGYAAATCGGGATTTTAGTATGATTTGTTCATTTTTAGGGGAGATTATGGCAAAAATTTTGTATAAATATGATTTTCCTTGTATTGAAAGTGCAAAGTGGATGTTGATGGGTTGGCAAATATATGTGTGTTGGCAGGTATTTCGTAGGTGAATTACTACAGGTGACTATATATACACATATATAGCTCGGATCATATACAAAAGGCCAATATTTTTTTTAAAAAAAAGTATTATTTGTAACGGACTTCACTTCTGTCCGTTACAAATAATATATTATTTGTAACGGACTTAACTTTTGTCCGTTACAAATAATATGGTTATTTGTAATGCTTGCAATTGTAACGGACATGTCCGTTACAAATAGGCCGTTTTTGTCCGTTACAAATAGCGTTTTTTCCACTAGTGCATGGTGATAGATGAACAAAGAGGTGTCCAAAGTGCTATTAACAAAACCAATAGATTGAACAAAGTCACTGAACCGCTGATACCAAGCCCGAGGAGCCTGTTTGAGACCATATAAAGACTTGCGAAGAAGACAAACATGATCAGGGTGAGCAGGATCTTTGAAACCCATAGGTTGATACATATACACTGTTTCAGAAAGATTACCATGAAGAAATGCATTTTTTACATCCAATTGATGAATAGACCAAGATTTAGACAAAGCAATGCTAAGGACCATACGAATAGATGCCGGTTTAACAACAGGACTAAAAGTCTCATCACAATCAATACCCTCCCGTTGAGTTTTGCCATCACCAACTAAACGAGCCTTATACCTTTCAAAAGTACCATCCGATTTCATTTTATGCGGAAAACCCAAAGAGAACGAATAACATTAGCATTAGCCGGCCGAGGGACTAACTCCCAAGTACCATTTTCAATTAAAGCATCATATTCATCTTGCATAGCAACTTTCCAATTAGGGTCACGAAGGGCATGGACCGGATTTTTTGGAATTGGTGATYAGGAAGTAGAAGTATGAAGAGCATGGTATTTAGGATCAGGCTTGACATTGCCATGTGGACTCCGCGTAGTCATGGGATGACTCGCATGGGAAGACAGTGTGCTCGAAGTAGGAGGTGGGGTGAGCTGGAAAAGAAAGGGAGGAGGATGAGATGGCCCAGAAGCAGAAGAAGGCCCAGAATGTGGCTGGGCAGAAGAGGGAGAAGAGGCCTGCGGCCCAGAAGAAATTGCAAGTGGGTTGGGTGAGGAACTAGGCCCAACACGCATAGAAGATGAATATGAGGAGGTGATTGATCTGGGTGAGAGACTAGGCCCAGCACATACAGAAGGCCCAGGGTAAGAGATTGAATATGAGGCAAAATTTTGTGCCTCAATGGAAGATTGTCCAAACAATTCACATCAACATTTAGAAAATCATAGGCAGAAGAAGTAGGAACATGTATTTTAGAAAAAGGAAAAACCGACTCATCYAACCACACATGCTTAGCTATAAAAATTCTATTACTCGACATATCATAACACTTGTAACCCCGATGATTAGACGGATAGCCAAGAAAAACACATGGAAGGGAACGAGATTGAAGCTTGTGTATTTTGGAGGATGGTAAAAGAGGGAAACACAAACAACCAAAAACACGCAAATGAGAATAGTCGGGAGTACGATTGTATAATACTTGAGTAGGAGAAGCATAGTTAAGCAATTTAGAAGGCATGATATTGTGTAGGTATGTCGCCATTTCSAAAGCATGATGCCAAAAAGATGGGGGAATAGAAGCATGGCATAGAAGAGTCCGAGCAATATTATTTATAGTTTGAATTTTGCGTTCGGATTTGCCATTTTGTTGAGATGTGTATGGACAAGAGAGTCGTCGGAAAATCATGCCATATTTGTGACAAAGCTGAGTGAAAGGTTTGTTGTCAAATTCCTGTCCATTATCACACTGAACAGCTTTGACATCTCGTTCAAACTGAGTTTTAATGTAAGTTCTAATTCTCAAAAATAAATCAAATACTTGGGATTTCATGGAAATTGGAAAAGTCCACAAAAAATTCGAAAAATTATCAAGAAATAGAACATAATATTTATGACCATGAGAACTCAATATTGGAGATGTCCACAAATCACTGTGAATAATATCGAAAGGCATAGTAGTATGAGACATCGAATTGTAAAAAGGAGTTTTTCTTAATTTACCGAGAGGACAAGAATGACAAACATTAGGTGAAACCTTATTACAATCAATTAAATTACGACTACGTACGCAACGAACTAAGAATATTATTTCCGGGATGACCCAAACGAGAATGCCACAAATCGGAAGACACTACTATAAAAGCTGATGGAGAACTGGAAATGGAAGCGTGAAGGGATGGCGAAAAAGGATAGAGGTCCCCACTGCTATTACACCTCACTAYTGCGCTCCCCGTCTGCAAATCCTTCACAGAAAACCCAAAGGGATCAAATTCAATGGAAACATTATTATCACTAGTGAATTTGCGAACGGAAATAAGATTTTTGACTATATTTGGAACATGAAGAACATTTTTGAGGTTAAGGGAAGTAGTGTTTAAAGAATGATGCCCATGCCCTTCATTGGAATTTTACTACCATTACCAACAATAACATGTATTTAAAAGAAAATAAGGGGAGAGAGTACCTTCGGAGTGCGTCATATGAGACGTAGGGTCGGTGTCCATATAGTAATTAGGATCGTTCAATGACATGGTGTACATAGCATGATCAATGTTGGTGGGCGAAGGAGGAGCAGCAAAATAAGCATGAGGAGGACGAGAACCCAAAATTCCCATAGCGGCAGATGGGGTAGCACGCTGGACAGCAGGCCAAGAAGACGGCCTTGGAGTCTGAGATGGGTACGGACACAGAGGTTGGGCCCAGGCAGGTGGAGTCCAGTAGGCCCACYGAGGAGGCACCATGTAATTTGGGTCGTAAGATTGAGATGGCCCAGAAGTGAATGAGGGCTGCTGTGAATGTTGCGAAGACTGATGACGATGACCGCGACCCTGTTCACCCCCACCACTACGACCTTTGCCCCTCCCCTTGCGATTGCCACGACCACCCCCACGGCCACCCCCACGGGAAAACTGAGCAGGTGAGTCTGAGGGCGACACAACCGGAGCAGAGGGGAGAACGAGAGCCTCGGCACGCGCCTCAATAGAGAGGGAAGACGTGTTGCTTTGCTCTTCCAACTCGAGCATGGAACGTAACTCCTCGAACGATGGTAGCAGCTTGAGATGCTGAACAGAAGAACGAAACCCCTTGTAGTCGTCCGACAAGCCCTTAAGCAATTGCAGTGCCATTCAATTGTTGGACACGGGATCATCGACATTCTTCAAACTATCGGCAAGWGTCTTTAGGCGAGCACAATAAGCCTTGACACCATTGTATTGCTCCAACATGGTGTTAGAGAATTGCGAATCAAGAGTCATGGCCCGAGCCGACTTGTTGTTGTGGAAGAAATCTTTGAGACGATTCCACGTATCAACGGCACGATCATCTTCTTCGAGAATAGAATTAAGAAGATCACCCGATATCGTCCCATAAATCCACTGTCGTACGATGTCATCGAGGCGTTGCCATTGAGCCTTTGACGTTGGATCGGTGATGGGAGCAACATCCTTATCGGGAAGGATATGATCAATAACAAGATGGGCGCAGCAATGAAGTTTAAAGAGTGTAGCCCAATTGTTATATTCGGCACCCGCATAATTGAGAACAACAGGTATGTGTTGTTTGATGTTCGTGACAAGGGTTGCGGGGTGAATAGACTTCGACTCAGCCATGGAGAACGAAGCACAACAGACAGAAAACAGAGGAACACAGTAGAAGAAGCGGAAGACAAAAAATAGAGGAAAAGAGAAGTAGGGTTTAAGGAAAATAAACCTAGACAACTGATACCATGATAGAATTATTTATCGTAGCCTTTTCATTGATTAGTGAAGTGTTTATATACAACTCTAATCTAGGTTAATATCGAAAAGTAAATAATTATAATACAAATAATATATTTACAAATAAACCATATTGTGATATTCTATTATTGTCTAACAGGAAGTACCTAGCAATTAATAACAAGGATTAACAACGATTCACAAATGGTAATTTGTTTTTCGCTTTAGGTCAAATAATACTCTTATTTTTATGTTATTGTGTTTTTCGTTTACGTCATTTGTGTTTTTTACTATCAATTGAATTTGTTATTTTTGGACACGTGTCCAAAAGTTGATCCTTGTTTTTGCCTAGATATGCATGGTGTTGTTATAACGTACAACCCTAGGGAATGAAATGATAAATTTGCTCCCGAAAGTTATAAATCGCAACTAGTATTCCGTCACCCCTCACTCTTACAATGAGCATGTAGCTCAAAATAGAATAATTAAAATATTTTGATAGGTTTTCTATGGAATGGACCTTGCACACACAAGAGCCTTGTTTTCTATGAAAAGGCTCCTTGATATACAGAATTGATCATAATAAAACATAAGGATACAAAAATGAGATAGATGGGAGGATAGCTAATTGAATCAAACG
>SNQN01014176.1:0-11251 GCA_008642245.1 Bassia scoparia | reverse complement strand
TCAAATGAGAAGAACCCCTAAAATGAGAAGCGTGAGAAGCAATCTTGATGGTTGGATTTTGAATGGAGGGTCAAGATTTATTTCACCAAAAAAGTAAATGTGCATAATTTTATACATGAATGTGCATATTTTTATACATAAATGTGCATATTCATAAAAAAAATGCACATTCATGGAAAATTCGTACACATTCACTATAAAACTTATGCACATCCTAGCCGTCTATCTTAAAAATCAAGGGACGAGATTGCTTCTCACACTTCTCATTGGATCCTCCCAAACGAACCTTATTTAATTAATTTCCCTCCAAAACTTATTAGTTTGTTTTTTTTTTTGTTTTTTTTACATTACATTTATTTCATGAGCTATTTCATAGATACACTTATTTCATTGTTGACATTTTCTAATCATATTGTGCAGTTAATTTTTTAACTCCATATTTTTAAAACTAAAAAAATTAAATTAAATTGATTTGTTTATCATTTTTCAAATTTTAATTAATAGTTTTGTTATTAAGGCGGTAAGACCTCATTCTGTTAAGCTGAAGCAAACTAAAAGAAATTGGAGTGAATTGAAGTTAGATGAAGTCAATTGATGTTAGTTAAATTGAAGTGAGCTGAACTCAGCTAAATTGAACTGAATTGAGTTTGAGTAAACTGAGCAAAGCTGAAGTGGCTGAAATAGAAGTGAGCTAAACTGAACTGAAGTTGGATGAAGGGAACTAAATTAAAGAAATTGACTGAACTGATGTACCATAAAATTAAGCTCAATAGAATAAGGCTTAACTCGTATTGTATTTCTTAATTACAATTACTTAAATTGAAATTTTCGAGTATTTGCTCGGGTATTATCTAGTAATATAATAAACGATTCCTTACAAATTTAATTATGATATGACTGCACGTTTTCATAGACGAAGTAATAAATACGGAATATTTTCTTATAAGAACAAACAAAATAAATAGTGACATTATTATCATTTTGAATTTTATGAAACACATACGTTAATCTCGAATCGATTAAAATTATAATTAAGACAAACATAAAATATAATTATAGATTTTCATTTTTTTAAAATTTATAAAATTATTAGTAGGAAACTAGTTTAGGGCCCCTGCGATGCACGGTATTTACTAAACTTATTCATTGAGTAAATAAATTTGTAATTTAATGTGTCGTATTATATTGATTGATATTACAATTTTATAATTACTTATAAATTATATATTGATAAGAAGAATCTTCTAGAATTAAGTTAAGAAATTATTTATTATTTATTAGCTAATAGATTTAATWAATATATGTTATTGCGATTTTACAAAAAAAATAAATAATGAAATAAGTTTTGGAGGGAAAATTTTTAACCAGAAGACGCCATGTGGCACTTCTGGTTTCCCCTTTAGTATATAGTTATTGATTATCATAAATTTGACACTATTATTCTAAACGGACATCGCCCATGATTAAATCTAGTGAAAGAGAAAAGGAAGGAAATTAAGCTTATTTTCCTATATTTTGGTTCAAATGATGAGTATCTAGTCTTTTAGATAAACGGGTCTTAACCGTACCCTCCACAAATGCCCAGCACTTTGCAATTTCAAAGAGTTCACTTAAAACTCATGTAATGAAGGGAGAGGTCTTTTGGCTTTATTAAATAGACATAACTTTATCTCGCTTTCAATGTGGGATACATAATCGCCTTTATATCCCCTAATTCACAACTTCATCAATATGCGATAAAGTGCCAAATCTGCTGCCCGCAATACATGTGGACTCTTTTGCATCATCATAAAAGTTTCGTCAGCTTATTTTCAATTCCGGAAGGTGAAAGTATTATGGCGTGCCTATTTATTTCGTTGGCTGACTTGCTGTTTCAATGCATCTTATTTTATTCAATTTCATAGTGAAAAATGGTACTACCTTCGGTTCAAAGTATTTATCATTTCGGTTTAATACTCATGTTAATATTACGTTTTATTTTGAAACATATATTTTATTAATTAGTAAAATTATAAAAAAAATATAATTTTGTACTTCTGTATTTAGAACGAATTAAACACGATCTCACATGACTATATTTAAAATATCTCTCGTGTTGTTAAATAGTCTCAAGATCTCTAAATGTTACACGACTTTAAGAGCACAGTGATTAATAAAAAAAGAGAAAAAGTACATGTCTCCTGAAATCGGAGGGAAGTTATTAACATTGAGTTATTCCTCCAACCTTGGATCAACTGATCATTGAACATTTCTGATTTTAACATATATATGTAAATGCCCCACCATAGCAATTGGATCTGAGCACATTGTTCAAGTAAAAGGACATGGGATGAAAGAAACAGTATGATATTGACATCGATAATATGCGAGTGAAGGAATAGTTCAATAGTTAAAGTTTTTCATCAATTTCAGAAAATTTTTAATTTTCATTACATTCGTTCATAGTGGTCTCTAACTCTATGACACTAAAAAAAGAGTTGATGCGACATGTCAGTAACAACGATATGGAGAATTGGAGAGATGCTAAATAGAAGTAAAGTATTGACACGACATTTAGACGATATGAGAGTGAGAAATACCAGTTTTCCATCGATCCCAAGATTTTAATTGATTCACATTCGTTTCACTGGGCTTTCATAAAAAAAAAAAAAAAAAAATGTGTCATAATGACATGTGTCAAATGCGTAATATATATGATAAAGATCAATTTAAAATATTTTGGTGAAATAAATTATGTACTTTGTAGCTTTTATTTGCAACATTTATTCGTTGATTGTACCTTTTCTTATAGACATAGCATAACTTTGGCCACTTATAAGATTTTTTTTTATAGATCTTTTATGGACGAGAGTTCGGATCAAATTTTAAAACATTTTAAACTAGTTAACATCGTCTTATTAGTTCTACATACAACAGAAAACTTTATATAATCAAAATATGTTATAAAAAATGAATCAATTTCAAAAACATGGAGATTGTCACACCAAAAGCAACAATTTGGATTACAATGACACAAAAACTCATGAACCCTGATTTGCAACGAGCATCCATAAAATGAGATTTTAGGCAAATCTTCCAAATCACCTTCCCTCCTCCTCACACCCGGAATTGCAGTCACTTTTCCATCTTCTTTATTTGGCAAAGCCCATACGAGTGCAAAAGCAGGCCCAGCCCAAATTCAGGCCATACATATCAAACATGCCGAGCCCCCAATGACCACTTTGTTCGCCCATGAGGATCTGGGCCCACATTGGTTGGCCACAAATGGGCTTTCAGCAAGAAACTTGTAGAATCCGAGTATTTTTTCACCATCTTGTTCTACATTTTCTTGGCAGCAACAACATTGCAACAACCCAAGTTGTTGCTCAACAATTCACCCACTTTGCACTCTTTTTTGCCCAAATGAAGTTCCAAAGTAGTCTTCATTTAGGGGTGGATCAAGCCTAGTCCTTGCATTGATCAACATGGTGCAAGAGGTTGTGGTCCGAGCCGTCCGGTCATAGGTTTCGAGCTCGGGTGATGGATCTCCACACAAGGGCACTCAGTGCTTGGAACGAGGATATTCTTACGTTTTGAGCACATACATTCTTGATTAGCCTTAGCTTAAGTGCCGCATTGCCCTCGGGATGAAAAGTGGAAAATCCGCTCCCTTAGAGGTGTGGGATCGCGCTCTCGTACGATGAACTCCTCGGGCTCTAAAAAGGGCAACTTAACGGCAGAAAGATTCCTTTTACTATCAGTAGCACTATCAAACCACGGTTTTATTATTTAAAAGTGATATCAACTCACCGACCGAAATATCGTTATTACTATTGGGACCATTATCACCCACGGCTTATAATTAAAAATCGGCACCCGTGAAATGTTTGTTACACCGCTTTCGCTAGCATTATATCCGATCTAAAAATTTCAGACAACATACTAACAAAATGAATAAAGACGTACCGTCTGCGACACAATGGTTCATAGTAAACCCGATGAACAACCCCTCTAGGAGCTCCGTCACTTGGATGGACAACAAAGGCCTAGTATGACCATCATAGTTAACAGATTTCTCACCTAGCTCGAACATAGACTGAACAACTTTGGGAAGTCACTAGAACACATAACATCGGATATAGTACATCGAGGCAGTGGCGTGGACGAGACTCGCTCCGGGGCCTTTGTTACAATGACAAAGATCGAACAAGCTTGCGCATCCGATACCTTATGGTTTTCGAAGCGGCCGGCTAACGGGTAGAAATGAACAAGGCAATAGAAAGTGAGTGTTTGAGCTCTCCAGAAGATGAACGAGTAATGTTTTTTCGATCATAATCATTACTAGAAGTTTGGTTGTTGTTGTTGTATGTTGTTCAGGCTAAAAAGAAGACCCTTTTGAATGGGATCAATGGATAACTGAGTATTTCAACAGGCGAGAAGTGGTGAGGCTTGTTTTGCAGCTTCAACTTCAATTTTGGTTTAACAACCATTCTGAGACAAGTTTCACTTTTGCCATGTTTGTGGTCTAATGGATGGAACTTGGAAGAATGAAAAGACAATTAATATAGACAATAATACACAATGAATTTGGACGCTAATATAATTTATAATGAATTTAGACATTAATTATGTATTTTATCATGAATTTGACACTAATTATGTATTTTATCATGAATTTGACACTAATTATGTATTTTATTATGAATTTGGATACAAATTATATATCATACAATGAATTTGGACACAAATTATGTAACTTATAATGAATTTTTATAATAGGTTGGTTAAACAAATAACTTGCATACTCCACTGTATAAATTAAAACACATATAATTCACTCTTTATTCTTAAACATTCAAAGGCACAAAGCACAATGTTTTTCTACAATGTCAATATATTTCTTTCATTTTTATTGTAAATTCAAATGAGCCACAAATGCGAAACATATATTAATGTATGAGAATCACGTGCATATAAATCTTGATATCTACATTATAAATTTATAGTGTAGTAGTAATTGAATTACGTACCTTTTTATAAATTATGTAATTTACAATGTTACTATTTTTATACGTATGGAAACTCTCTCTCTCCATCTATCATTTCATTTATAGTAGTTTTTTTTATCCTAATATTTTCATGTTCATTATGTTTTTTACTAACTTTTTTCAGTTATAAAAAGTCTTGGGTAATATTTCATATATATATAAATAAAAAATGCTATAAATATTATTTTTTCAATGAGTAGCCATTATAAGTTTGGGGTGTCATATTATGAAACTAACAATGAATTTTTCAATATTGTCTTTCATACATTGTAAATTATACGTATGCACGCATTGCGTGCACAAAACACTAGTACCTCTTTGTTACATCAATTAGAAAACGAATGGAGTATTAAAAAAATCTTAAAATACATGTTAAAATCACGTGTCAGTCAATGTATAATTAATATTTAAATTCATTTTAAAATTTTATTTTAAATTATATTATCTAAAGCTTGGAAAATCCCTTATTTTTTCACTAAAAGTCTAAAATGATACTCCCTCCGTTTTTTTTAGTTGTTCCAGTTTCTATTTTGGGATGTTTTTAAATAGTTGTTCCAAACCAATTTAAAAATAACTTTTTCACATTTTACCTACTTTATTTACTCTACCATTAATGTTTTACCCTTTTCTAAAGTCAACTTTCATTACTTTACCCAATCTTTTCACCCAAAATTACTATTTCTCATAAAATTTCATTCACACATTTACTCTTGTTACCTAACTTATTCAATTTTTACCCAACTTACTCAACTATTTTATTCAACTCAATTAATCTTAAAACGTTCCATAAAGGTATGGAACATCTAAAAACGAGGAATAAGTTAAAAGGTAAGGTTCTAAAAAGTACAAGTACTACTATCAAAAGTAGGCTGGTATCCATCGCATTAAAGGATAAGCTAGAATGCGTAGAAAAAGTATAATAAATGACTTTGGATCCATTTATTACTAGGAGCTGAGTGGTGAACAAATTTGATTTTCATTTTACTCTTACGTAGAGGTGATCAAAAAAGTCCGATCCGGCCTAAAATTTTGCGGGCTTTGGTCATGATTTTTTCGGTTCGAATTCGGTCGGGCCGAAATTTTCGTTTTTTTCGGACTTTGACGATTAAAATTTAGACATTTTGGTTATTTTTGGGTCCGCTCGAAAAAACCGCTAGGCCGTCCTTATTTTTCGGGCTTTGGACAAAAACTTTAGTCCCGAATCTAGGCTCGAGCTCGATTAAATGGCATATATTTTAGCCAAGCTCGGCCCGAACCTGCCGCCGCCTTATATCACCTCTACTAGTCTTACGTATCATATTAACTGCAATGATTAACATAAATTTAGAAAGGAAAATGTCTAATCGTGTGCAATTAATGTGCATGATATGAAGGAGTACCTTGCTAGAGCACTGTGGACGATTATGTTCACCGTGTCATTGCTCAGGATTGACATAAAAATTTCGTGTTGTGATTCTCTAGAGTTTGATTGATTTCAATCATTGATTGAAGTATTTAGATTGAGATATTTCCTATGCAAAATTTCTTTATTCCAAAAAAGATACTTTCATAATTTTCTCACCCAAGTCCAATTTGAGCTATTGATTTAAAAAGGAAGGCTAAGATTAAACAATAATAATATATCACACGTATTGATTTTTGTGCAAAAGAGGGGCTAGCCCCGATATACCCCACATGTTGTTACATAGGGATACAGCATATGATTATGAGTACATCAAATATCAATTGAGCCAAAATTTGATTTTTGGCATCATGGTTTGGATACATAGCCTAATTAGAGTTGGGCTTGAATCGAGCAAATTAAACATAAGCTAGGTCCATCCCATAAAATCCAAATATAAACACATTATTGGAAGTTTGATCAGTACAAAGAAAGAGATACATTTACAGATTCAAGACTAAATTCTAAAAATTATATCGGAGCAAAGTATAAAAGTAGTACAATGTCTCACATCGTCATTATAAACTACTCCTTTTGCAACGTAATAACTGCAACAATTTGACATAAAGTAAGGATGTTCAACGTTGTAGTTATTGTGTTACGGAGGAGTAACGAGTTTTTCAATTTGATGATACAACTCATAAACTCATTATCAACTTCAAGAGCATCATTACATGTATGAGGCTGAAGACATATTTCTCAATCCACACTACCTCGTCCTTCACACCCCGAAACACTTTAACCTTTCCATTATCTTTATCCACACCCTGTACGGGCCGACGAAGCCCGACCGAACCCGAACTCGGCCCATACATATCATACATTGCAGATCCTCGTATAATCACACCAATCCCCTAAAATTATCCCGAAAAAACAAAGCTTAGTATTCTACATTTAGAATATCATATTCTTCCATTTTTTAATTTTTGAAAAGTAAAGTCACTATATTGTAATGATTAATGGGTTAATTTAAACTCGACCCGATCCGTTTATTAATAGTTTAAATTCAGCCCATTTATCTAAACAAGTCGAGTCAATTTGTGATTTCCAGCCCATTAAGCTAGTGTTCAATATTGATTGAAAAATAAGTATTCCTATGTTGTCCTTCAATACCTATAAATAATTGATACCTCATCTTCTCGTGTAAGTCCGGCATGTAATACCGTAACTCATTTTGTGGCTAGAGGGAAGTGATATAACATAAACTATGTACGCGTTGTTTAATTTATTTCCCCAACGTTTGTCTATTTGATGGAACTTAAACTATCTATTGTAATAATAATAATACGAATAAATATTACACGATCTTTTTTTCCTTAAAAAAACTTTCTTTGTAGAAGCATAAGAAAATACCAATTCAACAAAAAAGTAACAAGACAAACGAGATTATATCATTGTTAGCCATAAATAAAGAACCAAAACAAAGGATTACAAATTATTCTCAAAGACATACAACAACTTAAACYCAACGTACAATCAAACCACAATAAGAACACACATTTATATCATGCACTCTTACGTAGCATAAATACTAGGAAGCACTTAAGGAAAGTGGCCACAACTAGTTGCAATGCTTGTAGCACAAGCAACGGCGGCGGAAACCACGGCAACGACCGCCGGGAAAGCCCTCAGTTTTGCAAACATTAGCACAGTTGTTCCTGCTCACACAAATTCCCTTGAACCTGTAACTAGGGGTCTCGCATATTCTTGCTTCAGCCACCTTTGTTCCAATTTCTGCATTATCATTTAATTTGAATCATTACAAATTCGCGATAATAAATCTATMATTTATGTGAGTGGACGTGATAGAATATGTAAATATAACTTRRATGTTTRAACTATAAACTAATTAAGCTTTTTGTTGAGATAATCAATTCTATCTACTTCGTAACAATTAATTAATTTGACTACATCATTGATTGTCTATTAATTTTTTTAATTTCAATTCCTTGTCTTAATTAACCAATCCAAATAACTTCTTAGAATACAGTTAAATTGTATGTACGGAGTAGTTCGTTATGATTATATTGTCCCTTAATAATTTAAACAATACGGAATATGTATTTAGGCATTTTTCAACAATGTAATCTCATACTCCGTATTAATTATTATCATCATCCGTAACTTTGTAAGGATGAATTAGGTTACCGTTTTATGAGAATATTGTAGTAATTAACCTAATTTTTGTTCTTCTTTTAAAAAAACATGCATTTTTGTATGATAAGATTTCAACGTAACTCAACCAWTGAACCATTCAATTAAGTACAAAGATTATTATAACATAAATAACGAAAACTCAAATAAATTAACMGAAGATAAATAATATYAACCTGTTGTCATCACAAGCATAAGCATGAGAAGAACAGCTGAAAACACACGTGAAGAACGCTCCATTATTARTTTTTTCTCTCACAACTTACTACGAGTACTTAAGATGAGAGGATATGTTTTGTATTTCACTTGAGTTTTGTGGCACACAACTARATATTACTACCAACCTACTTCTTTATATAGTAGAAGCTCAGCATATATTTTTCCTTTAATTTTTATTTATTTGTGATTCTAAATTCTAACATTTTAATTCATTATTTATGGTGCTAAAATATTATGTGGAATATGTACATGCACTATCGCACGTTGAATGATCTAGATAAAGCAAGAAAGTGAAAAAAGCATAGATCAATACATTATTCATGCATCATTCAAGAGACATCATCATGGACTCATGGTCCTCTTTTGAGTTGGCTTGTGCATTTTATTCTATTGTTCACATTGATTTTGATATGACACTAGAACGCACACTCCACATTAATGTTATTATATCTACAAAAATAATTAATACACATAATCTTTCGGGTCACATGTAAATATGTAATGTGTACGCTAAAGATCGATGAAATTTTGATCTCATAATGGTTAATATTGTGGACATACATGTGCGTGTACGACAAGTCACAAGCTCAAATTTTGTGTCCCCCGATTATAATATAAATTGCGTTCATGGCTCATTCACACGCACACCAAAAAATACCATTATTAAATTAACAAACACTTCAAGAAAAAGCTAGGGCAAATTAGCGACCGAAAGTTCAGTTACAAAATACCTATAATCGATTGCTAATAATGGGATTTTGTGACAGAATTAGTTGCTAATTGATCTATCACTATAGGCTTGGTGGCTAAACTGTGACTGTTCGTAACTAGTATTTCAAGTGATCACTAAAATTCAACAAGTATAATTAAGACAAATAGTCACTAAATGATTGTTTTCTTGTAGTACGTGTACAATGATATTAACTTAAGATTTAATTTTAGCTTGAATTTCGATTCTCTCCGTCCTTAAGAATGTATATTTAAAAAACTAATGGTCATCGCCAATAGTCCGATGAAAGAAGCCTGAAATTTAGGGTTACCAATATGAATTTCCCGATCATTATTGATGTATACACGCTCTAGTTTGATGCTTTAGTTGCATGGGGGTCGATATGTACATTATTTTCACGCAAGTTGATAATAATAATAATGGTGTTATTGATGAAAGTAGGATGAAAAAGTATATTTGTTAGAGCTGGTATTTGGTCATSATGAATCACTATGAAATTAATAATCTTTCTTAAACAAGAAAGTAATGCCCTACTAATAATAATAATACTATCTGCTTTTTTCGATTCGATCTAGTTCTTTCTGCTTGCCGCACCACAACACGTTGTTTCGGACTTCAATCAATTATTGTCATGGTCTAAAGCTAATTACAGTAGTACGTAGTCACTCGATCAGATCACACGATTTACATCAGCAGAAGCAGAACTAGGGTTGTTAACGAACCGAGTCGAGACCGAGCTTTGCTAGGCTCGGCTCAAGCTCGTGAGCCCGGGCTCGAGCTCGAAGCTCGCCGAGCTTCAATTTTTGGGCTCGGTTCGAGCTCGTTAGCTCGAAATGTGAGCTCGGCGCGAGGCTCGAGCTCATTTAAAGGCTTGGTTATGGGTTTGGTTAAAAGCTCGTGTAAAAGCTTGTTTAACTAGTTTTCAATGATTCTACCTTCTAAATTTTCTAATATTCAAGTTTCAACTTCCAATATCCAACAAACTATTCTACCAAATCCAAATAAATATCAAACATAAAGCCAAATTACARAGTCTTGCAAATATTTCATCACATATTTACAAAGTTTTATTTAAATAATTTAAACCAAATAAGATTCACACACAACTACACAAATAATCATTATTGTTTATAGCAGGCTCAGCTCGCTCATTAACAACCCTAAGCAGAACATACGTGAAGACATGTACGTTATATATTGATGATGTGATAGCTCAGTGCGTGGGTAAAATCTTGAATTTTAGGGCTTCACGGTCACGACCCGCCGCACTTAAGGTAATTAATAATGTTCATATAAATAACACGAAGCACTTGTATATTTGGCTAGGTTACCTAATGTATGTAACACGAAGGTCAATCATATGTTCGTTATCTCATCTATATATTCACTACCCTTGACCTACCCCTGGCCTTGTTCTTTTACAAAGTGACCCTATGACCTTCAAAGGGTCGTTTTTCACCTTAAACAAAGTTAAGTTAATCAGGCCTAATCAGGGGTGATCATGCATATGCAAACGAACATAAAGCGATCGAAATCGAGGCTTATATAAGACATATTTAATTAAGTTCAGGCAAAGAGAACGCACCATCAACAAGTATATAAACCGATAAACCATCAATTGTAAATTTGAGTATGTACTACACTACTACCATAGTACCATACCATTGTATGCAATGCAAG
>SNQN01014175.1:0-11253 GCA_008642245.1 Bassia scoparia | reverse complement strand
TTTGACCTTTGCTCAATATTTCCGAGTACGACCTTGCGTATTTCCAACTTTTGTCAAATCATGAGACGTTGTCGGAGCTGGAGGTGTACCTTAGTAGACCAAGGACACTTAGGACTAACTTAGCCTTGTTTTTATATCTATTTGGAATTAATGGGTTGTATGATATGCAGTTTATTTGTTCCCAAAGCTTAGTCACGTGACGCTTCGCTTATGTATCTGAGTTTTCACTACACAAAAGCCTTAGAACTTTATTCTAGAGCCGTTTGTCTAGTGTATGCTTATGGGCTAGCCTTCCGCAATGTCTTCCTCGAGTGCGGTAACCGGACTAACTTCGTGAACTCATGAGACGTTATCGGAGCCGGAGGTGCACCTTAGTAGACCAAGGACACTTAGGACTAACTTAGCCTTGTTTTTATATCCATTTGGAATTAATGGGTTATATGATATGCAGTTTATGTATGAATCCATGTATGTGTTTATATGAATGCACGTGTTTCTAGTATGCATTGGAGGTACCAACTTCCTCCCGAAAAAGATAAAACAAAAACAAAAAAATGAAAATCCTTGCTTATATCATTTGAGTCGCAGTGAAAGCGCCGTGTGCTTGCTGATATCAACAAACAGCCCTTGTCCAGACTAGCAGATGCGCCTCGCTTTAGGTGAAAACACGCGAAAGGAAATCGCTAAATCAAACTTTGAACTCAGGAGACCGTGCCACGTCAGCGGGGTCCAAGGGGGGAAGCGTATATATGTTGAGTATGAGCGTATATATGCTAAGAAGCAGCATATATACGCTCATGCTCAGTGTATATACGCTCAGCTTTTGCCCATTGTGGAATTTCTGAGAAGTGCACGTATCGAGTCAGCATTTGAGCGTATATACGCTCTTGATCAGCGTATATACGCTCATATGTTTAGGGTTTTTGAATCTTTGCGAGTCTTCTATATATACGGGCTAGGCTCATTCCTCGAAAATCGTGCCTCTGCCTTAAACGAAAACCTTATTCTTTCAAAACCTCTTGACAATGGCTCGTAAGGTTGGGTTCGCTCTCGATTCGTGGATACGTGATCTCTCTAACACGCTCAAAGGTGACATTCGTGACCATTATTGTGGCATCCTTTTGATATTGAGGTTTGTGAAAATTGATTTATGCTTTTTCTATGCTGCCATTAAATTCTGGAACCCCAATACTTATTCTTTTTGCTTTAACAATAATGAGATCACCCCATTGCCTGAAGAAATTAGTGCAATAATTGGTTGGCCTATTGATCACCCCCCTTGTGCTCCTGACTTATCGGAATTCTTTGATAAACCTTTTGAGAAATTCCTAGGACTTGAGAAACACCAAGTTTCCGACATCCTTTTTGGTGATGAAGTGGACTTGTTGAGGCTTATTGACCACTTTAGGACAATGGGTAGGGTTAGTGATGCCCATAGGAGAAGAGCCCTTATTTTTTGCTTATTTTGTCATTATCTCTTCCCTCAAAAGTCGGAAAATTTTGGCCTTGCCTCCGTTATCTCTGTTGTTGAACAATGCGAGGTTGGTCGTTCACCCTCCTTACTTTGTTGCGGGGAGATGTTGCTTGCATTGGACGACTTGGAAAGAGATCCTTACAAAGCTCCTGTGACTTGTTGTCCTCATATTTTGCAGGTATAATTACATTCTTTAATTCGTTAATTAAAGTAGTAATTCCCTGTATTTCTAATGTTCACATAAATATTTGTTTTCCTTGACAGATATGGTTGATGGAACGCTTATCTTTGATTATGCCTCCTGAGAACATGGAATCGTATAACACTAAAAGCTACTGTACTCGCAAAAGGTCGTACTTGTCACGTTCTGAGGACGGTTGGGTACGATACTTTGCGAGTGGAGAAGCTGTGATTAGGTGGGTTGTTCCATGGTGGCGTATTCAGAGAATGATGACATCGGATGACGAGGAGGGCTTGACTATTAGTGGTCTTCGGGCGTTGACTTTCTATTTTCCTGTCCGTCTAATGCGTCAGTATGGCAGGAAACAAGTCATCCCAGATCGCGATACCCGCAGGCCCCCAAATCACTCCATCGTCAGTCGTTCCTTGAAGAGGTGGGTGGACTTTTGGGTTGCCCGTCCTAAGCTGGAGGTATTAGATCTTGACGAGCGTGACGCGGCCACTTCGCGTTTCTACAAGAAGTGGATGACTGCAACCAATGCGACGGCTCGTGCTGACCATAGGGCTGCGGAGAGGAACGAATTTAAGAAGAAACGACCTTTGGAGGTTGAAGATGCCTTTGTTCCTAACCCTAAGCGTTCGGAAAGAACTATTGCTAGCTCAGTCAAGGACAGACTTGGACCACGGACTGCACCTGTTTGGAGTCGACTAGGCCCACTGAATGAGGAGAGATCAAGGAAATCCAAGACCCATGCTCGAGAAAAGACTATGCCCAAGAGAAGAAAGTTGAGGAAGACTTATGATAAGGAAGCGAGTGCAAGTGGGGTGGATAAGGAAGCAAGTGTAGGTGAGATGAACAAGGAAGCAAGTGCAAGTGGGATGGACAAAGAGAAGAGAGATTGACTGCTTTACTTCTTCAGCTTTTATTGCAGGCCTGCGTGCCATATTTTATAGCACTTATGTGATATGAACTCAATAAAGCTTTAATAAAACAACACTTTATTTGCTTTACAATTATTTACGTTGTTTGTTGTTTTTTTTGCCTTTTGCTATTTATATGAGCAAAGGGAAATGGGGGAAGTATTATTAATAGGGCCGCACTTCAAAAGAAGTTGCCTACGTATCCAATGTGGAATCAGGCCTCTCGTAGTTCATATGGTTGGGGTGAAGGGTAGGTTCAAGGCTTTTGTGGAGTTAAATGTAATATTTCTTTAATTGGTCCATGTTGATGAGGCTTGCAAACTCGTCGCCATTCATATCTATCAACCTCACGGCCCCTCCAGATAAGATGTTCTTGACTATGTAGGGACCTACCCAATTTGGACGGAACTTGCCACGAGGGTCTAAAACATTTTTCCTCAATGCCTTTAACACCAAGTCACCTTCCTTGATGTTACAAGGCTTAACACCTTTGTTGAAATGCCTTGTGATCCTTTGTTGATAGATTTGCACATTGTTTAAGGCGGCGAGGCGCCTCCCATCCAAAAGTGTGAGTTCATCATATCTAGCACGGACCCACTCGGCTTCGGGGACTTTGCTTTCGAGCAGAATGCGGAGCGATGGAACCTCCAATTCAATTGGTTGAACTGCTTCTGTTCCATAAACCAGTGAGTACGGGGTGTATCCCGTGGAGGTCCGAATTGAAGTTCGATATCCCCAAAGAGCAAAATGGAGTTTGTGAGGCCAATCCTTATAAGTTTCAGTCATTTTGGCGATGATCGTCTTTACATTTTTGTTTGCTGCCTCTACAGCTCCGTTGGTTTGCGGCCGATACGGGGAGGACCGATGATGTTGAATCTTGTACATGGCGATTAAGTCCGCACACTCTTTCTGGAAGTGAGTTCCATTGTCGCTAATGATTTCATGTGGCACTCCAAAGCGACAAACAATATTTGTCTCAATGAACTTTGCCACATGTTTAGCTTGAAGGGTCGCATAGGAGGCTGCCTCCACCCATTTTGTGAAATAGTCGATGGCGACTAGAATGAATTCGTGCCCACCTTGTCCTGGAGGGGTAATCTTTCCAATTATGTCGATGCCCCATGTGGAAAATGGCCAAGGGGAGGTGAAGGTATATAGTAGGGATGGAGGTACATGCTGCAGGTTGGCATTCTTTTGGCACGTGTCACACTTCTTGACATAGTCGTGACAGTCCTTTTCCATGGTTATCCAATAATAGCCAAGGGTGATGATTTTTCTTGCCAACATTTTGCCGCTCATATGCGTGCCGCACACGCCGCCATGCACGTTATCCATGATCGCTTTTGCTTCTTCTTGAGTAATGCAAAGTAGTGAGCGACCGTGGTAACCCTTTTTGTGCAATTCCCCTTCGTGTAGCACATAGTTTGATGCCAATCGCCTTAGGGCTATTTGTGCTTTCTTCGAGGCCTAGGGAGGGTATTCATCGTTTTGCAAGAACCTTAAGATGTGTGAATACCAAGGCTCATCTCCTTCACTTGGCGAATGGTCTTGCTCTTCATCCTCTAAGGCATTGATATGAGCTGGGGCTTGCCGCCTTTCGATGACTAGCGGCATATGGGTTAATGAGTTGGGGATCTTAATCATCGAGGCTAGTTTAGCCAAAGCGTCTGCAAATTGGTTGTCGTCTCGGCGGAGGTAGGTATACTCTATCTCTTTGAAATGTCGGGCAATTGTCTCTAGATGTGCTTGATAAAGGGCCAAACTCTCACTTCTGACTTTCCATTTCCCAGAGATTTGATTGATGATCAAGGAAGAGTCCCCGTATACCCTCAACTTCTCAACTCCGAGCGCCATGGCTGCTTCTAACCCAATTATGCAGGCTTCATATTCTGCAGCGTTGTTTGTGACATTAAGTCTAGCTTTACGAAATCGGCGTGTGCTCTTCTTCTGGCGATACCAGAAGTATGCCCACACCGCATCCTTTTTGGTTTGAAGATCCATCAAAGTATAAACACCAAGCCCGTCTTCAGTCATCAATAGATCTTCGTCGGGGAATTCAAAGTCTTCTGGCTCTGCTTCTCCGGGCGAATTGGCTAGAAATTCAGGAACAATGCTTCCCTTGATGGCCTTTTGGGATACATACTTTAGATCGAATTCGGAAAGCATAACCACCCATCTTGATAGGCGTCCACTCATAGCAGGTTTTTCCAGGAGATACTTCAATGGATCAGCTTTGGAGACAATGTGGACTATGTGGGTAATAAGATAGTGCCGCAGCTTTTTGGTTGCCCAAACCAATGCGAGGCAAAGCTTTTCTGTATTGGAATACCTCGTCTCGTATTGGAGAAACTTTTTGCCCAAGTAATATATGGCATTTTCCTTCCCGTTGGCTTCTTGAGCAAGCATTGCTCCAGCAACTGTTTGAGTGACAATAAGGTAGAACCGTAGTGGTAAGCCGGGAACTGGTGGTAAGAGAACTGGAGGGTTGGAGAGGTACTCTTTCACCTTGTCAAAAGCCTGTTGACATTCATCGTCCCAAGTCTTTGGTTCATCCTTCTTAAGCTTGCGAAAGATGGGTTCACACACCATAGTGAGTTTGGAGATGAACCTGCTGATGTATTGAAGACGTCCCAAAAATCCTCGGATCTCCTTTTCGTTTGAAGGTGGTTTGAGGGACATTATGGCTTTGATTTTTGAAGGGTCGATTTCGATGCCCCGGCTGCTAATGACATACCCAAGAAGCTTTCCAGAAGTAACTGCAAATGCACATTTTTGTGGATTGAGTCTCATTTTGTATTTGCGAAGCCTCTCGAAGAACTTTCTTAAGACGGCGTTGTGATCCTTTCGTTCTTTGGCCTTCACTATCGTGTCATCAACATATACTTCCACTTCCTTATGCATCATGTCATGCAGAAGGGTAGTGGCAGCGCGTTGTGTAGACACCTGAAAATGTGTCTCCCCAAATGAGTAATCCGTGATGAAACATACCGCGTCTCGCGTTTGTTTCGAATCAGAAAAGATGCTTTGAATTCACAAAAGTTGGAAATACGTGAGGTCGTACTCGGAACTATTGAGCAAAGGTCAAAGGCAAGGCAAAAATATTTTCTTTCGGTTTTCTCAAAGGTTTTCAAAGGTTTTCAAAGGTTTTCAAACGAGATACACTGGCGATTCTCATGCTTTTTGTTTTTCATCATGTCCGTCACATTTTTCTGAATCCGCCAATATTTTTAAATTATTTTTCTGATTTTTCTATGATTTTCTATGAATTTTGCAATGTTTAAATACGCAGAATACGCAGAAAATACATGAATAATTAGAAAAATACTCCGGAAATACGTGGAACCTTCTAGAACATTCTAGAACTCCTTGCTTGGAGAGCAAGGGTGTCTAGGTGCGTCGAATCAAGGGAAATCACGAATAAAATCGGAGGAAATCAAAATATTTCGAGGTTTTTGGAAAATATATACGAAGTCATTGAGCGTATATACGCAGATGATGAGCGTATATACGCTCATCAGGAGCGTATATACGCTCCACAGGCTGCGTATATACGCTCAACAATGCCATACATTCGTTGCAAAACCTTATGGAAAGAGAAGGAGCGTATATACGCTGAGGTTGAGCGTATATACGCTCCCCACCTGCGTATATACTGATGAGGATGCAATAGGACGTTCAAAAGATTATCCAAAGGTCGATTATATCAGTCATAATTATAATTTCAAGCTCCTAACTTGTTGGAAAGAAAGATGGAAAGATTGGAATACGCTAGGAAAATTTAGAATTTTCGATCAAGTGAAGATATCTGGAAAGATCTGGTTGGAAGGATTAATTATGTTGTATTTTATTTTATTTTATTTATTTAGTTCGAATTATTATAGATTAGATTTAGTTGTTAGGATATTTATTAGTTAGTTAGGATATTTGTTAATTATGATATTATTCTGATTTGATTAGGATAAATATCTAGGTTAGTTAGGGTTTGTTAGAAACCGTGTGGGATAATGTTAGATTAGATATTTCCGTGTTTTAGATTAGATTCGGTTAGGATATTTTCATGTAGTTAGATTTAGATATTTTAGGATAATGTTTGTTGGGATATTTTTGGATAAGATTCCTATCTTTCCATAAATATCTTAATTAGTTTTAGATATTAATTTGTATTATAAATAGGTTCGAATTCTTCAATAAAAATTAAGAGATTATTTGAGTTTAAAAATTCTTCTTTGTTTATTCAGAGAAAACCTTGTGAGTTTTGTGGTTTGGTTCCGGAAATTCACTTGATTAGCTACTAGGTCGGTTGTCTCTTTTAGGGGCTGGTTCCACTTGGTGAGTTAAGATCCTTCGAGTCTTTTCCAAGATTTGAAGTTATTTTTATTGTTCAAACACTATCACACTCGTTTTTGTTCGTTTCTTGGATTTTTGAGGAATTCTTCCTTTTAAAATCCACATCATATACGCTCATCCTCAGCGTATATACGCAGGGTTTCCTTGCCTCGTTTTTGCCTCGTGCCTATAAATACTTGCTTGCCTTGCTCAGTCCGATACACACGCACAATTCCCGACACTTCACAACTTCATACTCTCTCTCTCTCTCTAAAACACTCTAAACACATCACACATTCGTTTTAATTCAAAGCATCGATTCTCTTTCGAATCAACAAGCGATAACAAAGGTTGAATTCTGAGATTACTCACCAATAATTCTCTCTCACTTTCTTTTAATTTGACTAACCATTGTTATGAGTTTTTAACGCAATTAAAACAATGTAGAAACTCACTTTTTAATCACGTAAATATGTAGGGTTTTCATAACGTTTTCATTGTTTCCATGGTTTTTGGTTCTTCATTCTTTTCATTTCGTTTTCATTGTCAATACTAACGATTCTTTATTCTTGTATAGCAATTCAAGGCGAAAGATCCATTGCGCTTGCGTTTTATCATGGACTAACAATTGTTTTCTTTGTTTTCATGTAGCGATTCAAGGCAAAGGATTCGTTTCATTGTGTTTTACAAACTAACTTTTGTTTTCTTTGCAGATTTAGGGTAAGATGAGTTTGCATATACTTTGAAGTTTATGCACTTCATATTATTGCATATTGTCATTGTTGTATTACTTTGTATATATTTTGCTAAACAAAGACCGGAATTATGTGAATCACTTTAAATCAGATTAACTATGGACAACCTGTTTTAGGCACCGTTTTAACATGATTAATACAAAGTGGTCACAATTTCTAGGTTAGGTAGTCTCTTGTGCATAATAGAAACATACTCACTTAGTAATTTTTAGGGCTAGTGCGTTTCTAAGGTTGCGAATATGTAAGTTGTGTGCATCCAATAAATCGTGTTTAATGGAATTACAATGAGACCGAGTAGAGGCCGCTACATGCGGGCGAATTGGGTTACAGATCTGATTCGTACCATGTCCCCGAACCCACGACTGGTTACTTGATTGGACGTGGGGCCATTGTTTTGGCACCAACGTTTCGGGCGTCCGTGAATAACCTTTCTAGGCACGGTGGCGACTCCCCTCACTCGACAACACTACCCCAACGCACTCACGTGCGGGATCCGTGGCTCAAGCCCACGCAAAGCACCTCGATGTAGTACCAAGCCGCGCGCCCGCTATACGCTGAGGGCGCGGCCCACGTCCTACAATTTGGCGACTTCACTGGGGATAATCACCGTTAGGTGAAGTGGACAGACTTGAAAAGTCTCGTAATTCCATCATCACGTTTATTGGATTTTGCATTTTGCATGTGACCTTTCGAATAAGGTCGCACCTTAGTCTCCTTGGTCTCACTATGGGCATGTTCTATGCTCGAGACTACCATAAGGGGGGATACTACCTTGGCTGCATGTGGTTAATTGATCGCATGGCTAAGGCAAGTCCTATCCCGCCCATGCCGTGTGTGCACGTGTTACTGATGCGTGTGCATAAGGGGTATCTTGGCCATACATCGCTAATTGCAAGTGGTGAAAACTGGACCAAGCTCTGCCCTTAGGCGTGGTACACTCTCTGACTTAACCTAGACCGACCATAGTTGACTTGTCATCACGTGTCTTGTATATATGTGCATGTATGGGTCCTAGCCATTGTACAGTTCTAGACCTTAACACAACACTTTCATATAGTCCATGGTCATCTTTTAGTTCACATCATGCATTTCATAGCCCATAGTGACTTTAGTTGGCCTCTACCTTAGTCTGTCCTTCAAACTTTCGACCTTAGTCCACGCAGACTTTGACCATAGGTCTTGACCCTTGACCATTAGAGTCCACATCGACTCTGACCTTAGGTCTTGACCCTTGACTACTAGGGTAGGCACAGACTTTGACCTTAGACGTTGACTTTAGACTCACATTAGGTTTGACCTTGCATTCAGCCAACACAGGCTCGACATCTAGGCATGACCCTAACCACCTAGGACATGTGCATATCATACATTCTCACGTCATTTGGTGCCCTTTCAAAAAATTCAAAAAAAAAAGAAAAAAAAAATTCAAAATATTTAAAAAAAAAACGAAAGGGCACCTTGCATTCATACATTCATTCTAGGAAAGATGACCATGGAATTAGGACATGCATTTGCATCTGCATTCATATTTCAATAATGACCAAGGAAGTTCACTAAGGGTTTATTTCTTTTTGAAACAGGGGTGAAGTCGTCTCCAAGCCCTTGCTCGACCCAAAGAGTTTGATCCCTCAGCCTAGTCCAAACCAAACCTTCCTCTAACCCTCATTGATCCCTAAACCCAATCCAAACCTAGCCTTTCTCCAACCTTCATCACCCATCAGCCCTAACACCACAAAATGGCCTCCCAACAAGAAAAGCTCCAAAAGCTTGCCGAGCAAGTTCAACAGCTTGAAGCTCAAATCAAGGAGTTGACTTCAGGTCCCCCTTTGGACAAGCTGTTTGAAAAGGCAATCAAAAAAGCCACCGACCCTACCTTCTACCAAGACCAACCTCCTCTTGACCCCAACCTTGCAACCAAACTGCCGAAGGATTTCTCAGCCGAAGACATACCCAAGTTCAAGCCGACTGATGACCCTCGATTCCATGTAAAGGGATTTAAGACCACCATGGCACTTAAAGGGATTGACTCTGCCTTGTTTCCAATGGTCTTTCCCCTTTCCTTGGAACCGATATGTCAGAAGTGGTTCTTTTCACTTCCTGAGAAAGAAATAGCTACTTGGGAAGACATCATCCACGCATTCATGGCAAGATACAAGGGTAACATTCAGACCCAAACATCCTTCCGAGAGCTTGAAATCCTTAAAGAGAGAACGAGGGGTTCACTACCTATCTGACTAGATGGAGAGGAGTTGATGCCACCCTAGTCTCCGCTCCAACTGAAGAAGAGATGGTCAAGACCTTCATTTCTAACCTCCAGCCAGAATACAAAGATCATCTCAAGTATCGAGGCCTCACCACATTCGCAAAGGTCTACGACATTGGAGTGGACATAGAGAATGATCTTCTTCAATTCACATGAGTCAGCTAGAGTCTTAGCTTTAGGATCGAGTCGGAGAGTCCCTTTCCCTAGACTATGTATCTTTTCTTTTTTCCATTTCGAGTCTATGTCATTAGGTTTAGGATCAAATTCTGCAATTAGCCTCTATGTAATAAATTTTTTTGTTTTTAATAAAAGTTTCTTTTTTCTCATCTCTTTAGCCTCCATATAGTTTGTGCTTCTAACTTTAATGGAATCAAATTAATGATCGACCTCACAATTCAATGGACATTGCCAAGAGAGGCCTTCTTTCATAGCTCCACAAAACAACCTCTTCCCTCCATTCCCTTCATCATATCAAAATCCCTTGCAACCCCTTGAGCCATAAACACTATCATTCAGCCTATCTTTCTTTCATCACCCACATCTGCCTAACCCTTTGGACCAAACGGTGCGTAGGAAAAGACATGTGCAAAAGAAAGAAAAAAAAGAGAAAAGAATAAAATGGGCAAAAAGCAAAAATTCAAAGTTCAATGCCAGTCATCACAAATGCAAATCAATGTCAAAATCCAATGCAAATCCAAAGTTCAAAGCCCAATTCAAATAAAAAATCAAAAGTCTAAAAAGCACACTGCGCACCGTGGGTTCACTTCATGATCATCGAGCCTTTTTCAACCCTCAAACCACAGCCTCACATTACAACCACAAAAGCCCTCTCACACGAGGCATTGTCCAAATCACCAACGAGAACTACGACGGTCTGATTCCGTAAGGATACGTAGGAAGCCTCTTCTCGAGGTCCGACCCATAATTCTGAGGTCCATCATATAGTTTGATTCCCTTAAAGTCAGAAGCACAAATTCCTAGTGTAGAACCCGACATAGACTCGAGTTTGAACCTACATCATCTAGCCAACCACATCAATTCCCCGTTTACTTACCCTTAGTCACAAATTTTAGCCTTGTATTTTCTTGAACCTTTAGCCTATTCTTTCATACACCTTAAGGGGCTCTCCTCAACTCTTCCTTAGGCTATCTCTCTGTAGCAGTCATCAGGCATTCTCCTCAAAGCATCGCATTGCAGCATTTCCTCCATGTTCTCTCCTCATGCAGCATTCAGCTCAAGTTACTGATTTGGGCAAATCAAAATCACATCCCTCATTCCTTACCATTACCACCACAAAAAGCTAAGCCAAAACCCATGATTCCACAACATTCACT
>SNQN01014174.1:0-11255 GCA_008642245.1 Bassia scoparia | reverse complement strand
ACCCTCTAAATCGTTGGATTTATAAGGTGTTTGATCTTGATTTTACATTAATTTACACTTTGCAAATAAACCATAAATCAAATAATTTCTCTCTTCTTTTCTTTTTTTTGCCTTGGGAAGTGTGCCCTCGTGAGTGGTGAGTGGTGAGTGGCCTTGCCAAGAATTCTAATCGCCCAACATTTATTACGCGTGGTCAGCAGCTTAGCTGGCCAATTGGTCCTTCCCGCTCAATTCTCCTCTCCATTTCAAATTTGAAAAGAAGGGGGAAGAGGAACCGTTGAGGCTGGGGTATAAATACCCCTTGAAGTGGAGAGAGAGGGACTTTTTAGCTCTGAGTTCTCTCTAAAAAATCACTCTCGCCTCGCGCTTCTCTCTCTACACTTCGCAAGTTTTCTGAGTTTGACGACGACGTAGCATCGCAATTCGCAACTTCTTAGACTTCGCTCTTCGCAGTTTTTTCAGATCTTCTTCAACACTTCGTTGACTTCGCACTTCAGGTACTGTTCGCACCTTTTCTATCTTCGCACTTATTCTTTATTCTTTTTTAGCAAAGTAATAATGAGCAACGCAAATTCTATGGACTCTTCACCCAAAAAGAATAGAGTTGGGGGCTTGGAAGAGCCTAGTCCAACTTCGCTTGGCTTTCTCCTCTACCCTTGATTTTTTGTACTCGCACTCTGTAGCTCCTCGTCCCATCCTTGACACTGTGTCTGTTCATATCAGGATGCCTCGCTTTAAGATCACTGCTACAAGGAGACCTGAGAACCAAATATGGGAAGACAAGAAGCCAGAACCGAGTACTACTGGTTGCTTACCTATGCGAGTGGAGGACTCAAGTCTTGACTCGGCAAACATAAGTGCGAGCATAGATGCTGCTTTGCACGAAAGTAGCGGCGAGGAGACCAACTTGAAATCTGCCAAGGTTAAGGGCAAGGAGAAGGCAAAATACGATCAGGATCCCTTGGCGTGGATCGCCAAAAATAAACCTCCAATGGAGGAGTCATCAAAGGACGAGGACAAGGACAAGTAAAGTCCTCCCTCAACTATAGTGCGAAAGGCTTGGAGGGCCGCACTTTTGCAGTTCCATATTGGCTTCGTCTCTCCTGAAGTCAAGGAGAGGTTCATGATCCCTGTTGAGGGGACTGCGAACACCCAAACTATGGAGAACACCTTCGCAGTTTATAAAGCGGTGGTGGACTTGGGTCTTCGCTTCCCTTTGCACCCATTTATAATAAATTTGATGAAGGTCTAAGGCATAGGCCTCGCACACTTGACACCGCAGTCATGGTGTCACATCCTTGGATATATGGCCACCTGTAAGGTGAAGGRCTGGYCATGCAAGACTGAGGTCTTCCCTCGCATGTATCTGATCTCCAAGAACAGYAGATGCCAAGCTGGTTGGTTTYAGCTTCARCAGAAGGGAAAGTATATGACCTCACTGGACAAGCCAAATAAAGTGTACAACTGAAAGAATGACTTCTTCCTTGTGTACACCAACAACACACCCCTCGCCAAGATCCTCTCCTCTTGGAACTCGCATCAGAATGCATTTAAGGAGAGCGATTTGGGTGTGAGAACTCCTGATATTGTATAGCAGCTAGAGTACTTCGAGACTACGGAGTACATATATAGGGCCCTGAATCGCAAGACCACGGTTCCCAAGAATTGGCTCCCAACCCTCGAGTGCTTCTGCAATAAGGATTTTATGCGAGCCTTTGACCTCACAGGTGGTCGCAGAGTAGGGCGAGAGCTAAGAGGTAGACTTTCAACTTCCTTAATATTGTTTTTGTCTGAACATTTTCTACCCAAGTGTTCTTTCTCGCAGATTCTGCTCTCGCAAGACTTCCCAATCATTTAAGTGGGACCATGTCTGGTGAGGACTTTCAAGCTTTCTCAGCCGCATGGCGAGTGAAGACCCTTACTGAGAAGAATTCCATTCATCGGGTA
Organism: Bassia scoparia; assembly: GCA_008642245.1. Taxonomy (NCBI): domain Eukaryota; kingdom Viridiplantae; phylum Streptophyta; class Magnoliopsida; order Caryophyllales; family Amaranthaceae; genus Bassia; species Bassia scoparia. The sequence continues at coordinate 9,308 of SNQN01014174.1, read as the reverse complement.
AGTCCTTCCTCTTGCGTTTTTACTTCTCACCCTTCGCATGAAAAGTTTTCTCAAATGCGAAGGCAACAGGTTCGTGTGTCGCATGAACATTTGCTCAAATGTGAGGCACGAGTCAGTTTTTCTGCTTAACTTGTGATGTTTCTAACTTAGAATTTTTTCAATTTGCAGAAGCTAGAGAAGCCTTTCGATATCTTGGAGACTGCGAGGTCCTCTGCCTCGAAGAAAGACCAGTCTTCCAAATATGCTCCCAAGAATGATGACAAGAAAAAGACTTTTTCTATACACGGTGTTGAAGAAAACACCCACCTCGCGGAGCGAAGAGAAAGAAAAAACAAAACCTTCCTCGCGGGGCGAGGAGAAAGAGAAAGCAATACCATCCTCGTGGGGCGAGGAGAAGGAGAAAATAAAACACTCCTCGCAAAGTGCGGAGAAAAGCAAATCCAAACACTCCTCACGTAGCGGGGAGAAGAAAGCGGAACACAAGTCGCCCTCGCAATCTACGGGGAAGTCCAATGCACCTCGGGAATCTGCGAAGCCCGAGGTGAAAATAAGCGAGCCCTCCGAGGGCCAGAAGAAGAGGACTGCCAAGGTGATCGGCAAAGGTAAAAAGGTTGAAGTGGTTGTTGAGAAGCCAAAATGCACAAAGCCAACTCCTCGAAAGCCAAAGGGAGACACCTCGCAGTCAGCTCAAGTGGGCAAGAAGAGACCTCCCTCGCCTTTTCTATCTGAGCCATCAGTGAAGAAGCATCAAAAATTAGGTACCTCTAGCTTACATTGCAGTTCAATTCTGGGTCCAAATGCTCATCCCATTGAGGTTCGCATCTTCAACAAGTATGGTTTAGATCCTGGTTTGTTTAGGCCGTGAACCCCTAGTGGGTCGCAGTGTTCAGAGGTGACATATGAAAGGAGATCAAATACTTCGCATGATTCTCCTCTTTCATGGACTCGCCACCCTGATCCACATGGCTGGTCTGACTCAGATACCATTACATATGTACCAGGTGATGCGAATGATGGGACTCCAACCCTCGAGCAGACTTTTGTGGACATGTCTGCTTTCGGCGAGGTCACTAAAGTCCAAGACCAACCTCCTTCCCCGATTCCCACTGCTGAAGAGTTGGAGAAGCTTCGCAAGAGGGCTGATACCCTCAAATTCTTTACACCAGAGTTCACCTATGTGGGGGCCCTCGACCAGATCAACTTCGAAGAGCTATTGGCCAACCCAACAGTCGAGCCCCCACTGTTTTCCTCTCCTATCGAGAGGCCAGAGCCACAAGGTCACCCATCGCTGAGGGTTAATGACAACTTCGTCCAAGGCTTGGACAAGTTTGTTGCGAAGAAACACCCTTCGCTGGTTTCTGCCCTCTCTACTGATGAGTTGGAGGATGACAAATGGTTGGAAGTGGATGAGGTCGACCACTATTCTGCTCGTAAATTTAGTGCAGACAAGAAGAAGAAGATAGTGGGCAATATGGTCCGCTATGCGAGCAAGGAGTACAAGGACAGCCTCACTGGCTACGCGGCTGGATCTTGTGGACGAGCGATGAGTGGGCTCGCCGATGTAAGTTCTTTCATTTCATTTTATTTTTATCTAAGTACGCTCTTTCGCACTTTTTCCATTCTAACTCTAACATCGCTTCGCTATCTTTCTTCAGGTGATGGTGCGACTGGATGGCGTCGCAAAAGCCATGAGATAGGCCAACCGTAAGGCCAAACACAAGGAGTTGTTGTACCAAGAAATGGTAAGCTCGCACGTCAATTTTGAACGTTTTTAAAAAATGGTAAGCTCGCACGTCACTGCTTGCCCTGGTTTGCAGATTTTGTGCGAGCCAATTTTGAACGTTTTTACAAACGTAAAACCGCATCTCAGCTTGCCCTGGTGCAGATTTTTCGAGCTCAATTTGAAGTTTAATTAAAAACGTAAGCTCGCACGTCGCAGCTTGCCTGGTTGCAGATTTGTGCGAGTCAATTTAAACGTTTTACAAAAACTAACCCGACGCCACTTGCGGTCAGCATTTTGTCGAGTCAATTAAGTACAAAAGGATGCGCCACGATTTTGGCAGATCAATAGCGAAGCAATGGTGTTCCCAATCAAACTTAGGTTGTATCCCCATAAACTTTGATCGATGCCTTAATGGACCTGCCTTGATATGACAGGGTGCGAGGCCCAAGTTCCGTATGTGCAAAAACGGTGACTCCGCCCTCGCACATTTATCTTCATGGTGAGCAGTTTCGTGTGATCAAAACGTAAGCTCGCACGTCCACATATTGATGGCTCCCCTTGCACTTTCAGAGCTATTGCCGTCTAAGACAATGTCTAGAAACTTTCCTTCATACTAGGGACATGTCCCTCTTTCATTGGACTTTGTCCCTAATTTGTAATGCCAAATTGAAAACTTCTAAACACATGACTAAAAATTGTCAAGTTTAGTTAAACTTAAAAACAAATACGATAAATCTCTTGAGATCCCAGAGTGTAAAATACGCTTGAATTTTAACTTAGGTCAAGGAGGATTGCCCCTGTTAAATAAACAAAATTGAAGTCAAGATGAAGCTTCATCAATCTCTAGATACTCAAAAATTTACAATTTGAAGGCCATCGACTCAAACTTGACATGCAAGTGCACCTGCAAACTCGACTTAGGAGATCGCCTTCAGGTCGACCAAATGTGCTAAACATACGAACCTAACAGTTTCGCTCCCATGATATAGTCGTTGCCCTTCGACGCATCCTAAATGAAATCATCCTACACCTACAAAATCTTAGACCTTGCCCCAATTGGGTCACTTTCTCACCCTTTGCTACGTGATCCCATCTTTCCAACACTAGGTCCCAAAATGGAAGCCTATGGTATATTCTGGTATTCCCCGGAAATCGTCTAACTAAGATTGTGGCGAAGAAGAGCGTTGCCACGGATCTCAGGTATGAGGTCAAGATTACACTTCATAGCTTCCCAATTTTCTTCTTCGGTTTACATCAAGATTACACTTCATAGCTTCCCAATTTCCTTCTCCGGAGTGATGCATTTGAGTAAGGGGTGAGAGAAAGACTTCTTGTAGAGCTGGCCATTCCAATATACAAACCACGTATCTCGCCGCTTTACATACTTAGCTTTTTTAAGATCAAGAGGTAGGATTCCGGTTTGCTTGAACTCGATGATCTCGTCCATCCAAGTGCTTCCCCTATTGATATAGTGGACCTTGTCTAACTCATTTATACTCCGTTGATTTTTGACTTCCCAAAAGACTGACCTTGGAGAGTCTCCCGTAGCTGTGCTAGCCAACTTGGACAATGCGTCGACTTGATTATTTTTCGACCTAGGCACTTGTACTAGGTTGAAACGTTGTAGCCCTTCAACCTCCTTCTTGACCATGTCTAAATACTTGATCATATTTTCATCTCTGGCCTCATATTCTCCATTGACCTGGCTCACCACTAGTTGCGAATCCGACATAGCATCAATATTTTGTGCCCCAGCCGCCTTGATAGGGGTGAAACTAAAACGGTTTAAAGTCGCAAACCGAACCAAACCAGAACGAACAAGGAATTTGGTTCGGTTTTTTTAAAATTTTAGTGCGGTTTGGACTGAATTTTTTTGAATTTCGGTTTTCGGTTTGGAGTCGGTTCGAAGGTCAGAGAACCAAACTCCAAACCGAAACCAAACTAATAATCTCACTGAAGCTGGGCCATTAGTTTGTTAAGGCCCAAAAGCCCCAAATAACATAACACTAAAAAAACCCTAACTCATAATCTCACACGCCTCACTTCTCTCATTCACTTCTTCCCTCTCAAATCTGGAAATCTCAATCTCCCATTCTCAAATCTCATGCATTTTGATGCTTCATAAGTTATATCCTTAACAATGCAATTAGCATCGAATAGAAGTTTGGGTGAAGATAGTTCAGAAACAGAACCAATCTTGTCGGCGTTTCTCATAGTCGACGAATCTCCGGAATCTACTCTTTTTGAAATTAAAACTATTGATGGGGATGAGGAAACTTCTGTTGTAGCAGATGTTAATGGTGAAGAGAATTGCAGTTTGGTCAACGAACAACCACATTGTTGGATATGCCTTGACAATGAAGGTCTTTTTTTGCCTATAAATTTCTATAAATTATATTTTTTTGTACATACTTCTGATCATGCTGATTTTATTCTAAATTTCTCACACGAAGTCACGAATTAATACAAGTAAGATGTTTTGTTTTTGTGAAGGGTGATGCAAGAAATGAGGCCAAAAAGAATTGGACAAACTAATTACGTTTGGATACAAACGAGACTACGAGAGATGAAGGAAGCCAAAAAGAAAAGAGTTTAAAAGACAAATTTCGGTTTGGTTTGGACTCAAAGTGAAAAAACCGAAATTTTCGGTTTGGTTTGGTTTGGATCGAACTAAAATTTGGTTTGGATTTGGAGCAAAAATCTAAAAACTGAAATAATACGGTTTGGATTTGGAGTTGGTAATAAATCGAACCGCACATCGAACTTTCACCCCTACGCCTTGCACATTCTGATTCCTACCACAAGAGCGTCATACTCGACCTTGTTGTTAGACGTCTGGAATTTGAATCGCATGGCATACTCGAAAGTATCTCCTTTCGGAGACTTGAACAAGATCCCTGCCCCCACAGCCATTTTCGGTGGATGAGCCATCCACAAACAATGTCCAAACGTTGCTTGACGTTTCAGTTGGGGGAGGCTTGGTCATTTCAACAATGAAGTCTGCTAGCTAGGGCTTGCCAATTTATGGCCTTCCTTGGTTCGAACTCGAGGTTGAAGTCGTTCAATGCTATTGCCCATTTCAACATTCTTCCCGAAGACTCCAACTTAGTCAATGGTTGCTTGATTGGCTGATTAGTGTAGACAACAATTTTGTGTGCCGCAAAGTAGGGACGGAGCTTTTTGCTAGCCATCATGAGTGCTAGGCCAAATTTTTCAGACGTGGCGTAGCGCATTTCGGCTCCTTGAAGTACATGGCTTACTTAGTAAACCGGCAATTGAGCTCCTTCTCTCTCAACCACCAACACGGCCGACAAGGCGTGTTCTGAGACTGAGAGATACATATACAAAGTCTCTCCTTCCATGGGACTCACCAACCTTGGAAGAGAGTGCAAGTGTTCTTTCAACTTGACAAAGGCAGCTTCAGCCTCTTCGCTCCATTCAAATTTGGCACTCGTTTTGATTGCCTCGAAGAAATATTGACACTTGTCTCCAGAATTGGAAAGAAATCTACCAAGTGCTGCTGGACAACCTGTCAGTCTTTGTACTTCTTTCACATTCCGTGGCGATTTCATGTCCAGGACAGCTTTCACTTTGTCGGGGTTGGCCTCGATACCTCTTTCATCAACTAAGAACCCCAAGAAATTGCCAGAAATAACTCCGAACACACACTTCTTCGGATTCAATTTCATGCCAAAGTGATGCAAAGTGTAAAAGGTCTCTCGTAGATCCCTGGCATGATTTTCCTTCTTCTTGCTTTTGATGATCATGTCATCAATGTAGGCTTCTACATTCCTTCCAAGCTACTTAGCGAAGATGGTGTTTACACATCTTTGGAAGGTAGCAGGGGCGTTTCTCAAGCCAAAAGGCATTACCTTGTAACAATACAACCCACTGTCGGTGACAAAGGCTGTCTTGTCCTGGTCTTCCTCCTTAAGAGGGATTTGATGAAACCCTAAATAAGCGTCTACGAAGCTCATAGCCTCGTGCCCCGCTGTAGAATCTAATAGCTTGTCAATTTTTGGGAGTGGGAAGCTATCTTTTGGACAAGCCTTGTTCAAATCTATGTAGTCCACACACATTCTCCATGTCCCATTTGGCTTGGGAACTAGCTCAACATTGGCCACCCACTCTGGATATTGGCATGGACGAATGAACCCGGCGTCTAGCAGTTTTTTCACTTCTTCATCAGCTGTCTTGCTTCACACTAGACCCAAGGTTCTCTTCTTTTGCTTGACCGGTTTAAAGGTGGGATCAACGTCTAAGCTATGCAGGGCGATCTTTGGATCCAGCCCTGACATCTCTTTTGTTGAGAAGGCAAAGACGTCCTTGTACTCTCTTAGCAAGTCTTTAACCTCTTGCCCCGGTTTATCATTCATAGCATCACCTACCTTGATCGTTCTCCCTGGCAAGGTGGGATCGAAAGTGAAGTCCTCTTGCTGACCCCTTTGATCTGGCCGAGAGATGGAAGCAAACAAACCATGTATAGCCATCATTTCTTAGTGAGTGTCATGAACCATCAACACCTCGCCGGACTTTCTTTTCTTATTGACCCCTTGTTTTGAAGTCTCAGGCATATCATTGTCCTTGCCCCCAGCAAGTGGCTTGACGGTGGTTAGGTAGCACTCTCGAGCAACTTGCTGATCTCCGTAGATTGTGCCAACATTGCCCTCGTCGCTTATAAACTTCATCAACATTAGATGAGTGGCCACCACTGACTTAGAAGCATTGAGTGTTGGGTGGCCGATGATAACATTGTAGGCCGTCATGTTTTTGACCACCAGGAACTTGACTCGTAAGTGCCTACAAACGTTCTCCCGTCCTAGATGGAGGGTGAGAGTGACTACTCCCACTGGCTGAATGATGCCACCGCCAAAACCAATTATGGGATTGTGGCATGGCACCAAATCATCATCATTATACTTCAACTTCTGAAGACACTCGAAGCTTATGATGTCGGGGGAGCTTCTCGTGTCAATAAGAATGCGATGGACACACATATCCGCCACAAGAGGGTCATCATGGGGCGTGCTTACCTCCCCACGATCCTTCTCGCAAACGAGAACATCTGGGAATTTCTCCTCCTCATCTTTGTCAAGGAGCATTACTTGTTGAGGAGTCCTCACATAGTCTAGGTGGCCCTTGGCCGTTGGACCTCCTGCAGCAAAGCCTCCAGAGATCGTGTGGACGATTCCAGGGTCAGAATGTTCCTCGTTTGGGGCACCCTCGGTTGGGGGGATTTCTTTAGAAATCTCTTAATCAAGTGCTTCTTCACCTTGCCCTGGTGTGCTAGACTATCAATGGTTCGTTGCAAGGTGTAGCAGTCATTAGTGACATGTCCAGGCTCCTTGTGGTACTTGCAATATTTGGACTTGTCCCTCTTGTCCATTTGAGTTTTGAATGGAGGGGGATCTTCGATGTGAACATCCCGACTTACTTTCTTGTAGACCTGGAAGAGATCTAGCATGAATCCATGCTTCTGCTTCTCTCATCATTTCATTCAAATCCCCAACCCTTTGTCTTACCATTTGGAACTTGAAAGGACTATCCTCATCCAGCCCACGATAGAAATTGTCCAGGATCACTCAGTCTGGCAGGTCTGGGATTTGGAGAGTCTCGTTGTTAAAGCGTTTAACATAGCTTCTCAAGCTTTCATTAGGTCRTTGTTGAATTCTTCCCAAATGCAAGCTACTTTTTTGCTCTTGGCGATGAGCCATGAAATGATGAGTAAAAAGAATAGCCAATTCATTAAAGTTATGGATAGAACTTGTTGGAAGACCGCTAAACCACCTTTGGGCTAGCCCCTTAAGGGTAACTAGGAAGTATTTGCACCAAGTCGCATCATCGGCCTTGGTGGTTAGCATGAGATGTTTGTACATTGCCAGGTGATCATCTGGGTTAGTGGTTCCATCATAAGCATCAATGGAAGGAAACTTAAACTTTTGAGATTGCGTGGCCATGAGGATGGAGGGAGAGAAGGGATTCTTGTCAGTTAGGGAGAGCGCTTGCATCCCCCTAGTCACCCCTTGGGATGGCTGACCGTAACCCTTGTCCAGGTGAACACCGCTTTGGTGACACCCCCACGTTGGTGGGATCGTACCTCCGGCTCATGGCGCTGCGATCTCGGAGCAGCCTGGCCAAATGTGTTGTGAGAAGGACCATGTGTTCTAAAAGAATGATGAGATGGGTCCGTGCACACTGGCGTGGAACCAGTTAATGAATGTTCCTCTTCAAGTCGAGCGGCTTGCTTAAGCCTCTCGGTTATCTTTTTTTCCAGGATCAGTCTGGCATCCTGGTTCCTTTCCTTCTTAATCTCGATTATCTTTCGAGCATCCATTGAGGAAGCTTCGCGATCTTGCTTCTTCTTCTCGATGAGGGTCCTAACATCTTCTGGCTCCTCACGAGAAGATACATCATCTTCGACATAGGCTTCGTCAAACCTATAGGGTCCGCCCTTAGCGGAAGTAGCCTTGGTGGCTATTGTTGTTGTGTTAGCAGACTTAGGAGTGCTACGGTACCTCCTAGTTTGACTTTTTCTCTTGTTCCAAAGGAACGTGTTCAGTGGAAACAAATTTGCCTTTCGGCGTTGGATTCTTGACTTTGATGGATTTGAGTTTGGGAATGGTGGGAGTGTTGAACTTCAGAGCTTGTGACTTGCCAGGAGCTTCACTGCCAATCACCTTAGACTTGCCTGCATGCAAGGCTTTCAAGCGTGCATTCTCCGCTTGAAGAGCGTCAAGTCTAGCCTTTAGCTCGTTCTTCTCGGAGAAACGTTCCCATATTTTGTCCACTCCTTTGCTAATCTCGTCCTTGAGTACCTCATGGGAAACATACCTACTATCCAAGTCGTGGAGCGACAAATCGGTATTGTCCTCCAGCCCAACCTGGAAAGTGGAGCCTTGAGCTAGCTGGTTTTCCCCATTCGGGTTACTCTCCTTCTCGAAAGATGGAGGTGTGGTCGTCCTTCATAGTATTTGGTCATCTCCTGAAGCCATTTCTGATTGCCTCCCCACAGACGGCGCCAAATGTTGTAGCAAGTAATTTGGGGATGATTTGTCCTGGCTACAAGATTTCTCTAGCTTTTGGGTTAAGAGAGGGGTGGAGGCTTCCCTTCAATGCTACCTCGGTAGAGCTGACCTTCTATTGGACAAAGTACGACTCCTGGCTATCTCCAGTCTCCTGGTCAACGTTCGTTTTCTTCTTGCTCCTAGCACCTCAAAGTTGACCTGGCACCTACACAAATAATAATAATCCTATTTGCATTATCTCCCCTCCGATGCTTAAGTAAGTACGGGTTTAAAGGAGTAAAAGTGCCAAGCTAGAGAGAGAAAGTAGAGAGAGATGCTCTCAAGTTGGTTGGAAGTTGTATGCAATTAATGCTAAGAGAATGTAGGTGCCATAATTGTGATTTCTCGGGGTATTTATAAGCAATCCCTCAAAAACCAAGGCAACCCTTAGATGTGTGACACTTGTCACCCATCGGTGCTTCCTTGTGTCCCTTACTACCGTTTTGGTGTAGGAACATCGGTTCTCCGCCCCGTTTCAGTCCGGATTAATTTAATCAGTAGCGCTTGCCACGTGGATCGTT
>SNQN01014173.1:0-11262 GCA_008642245.1 Bassia scoparia | reverse complement strand
GTGGCGATTCCCCTTACTCGACAACACTACCCCAACGCACTCACGTGCGGGTTTTCGTGGCTCAAGCCCACGCACAAGCACCTCGATGTAGTACCAAGCCGCGCGCCYGCTATACGCTGAGGGCGCGGCCCACGTCCTACAACGCCCAACCCAACTTTTGGAATGTCAACGTTCTTTGTGTACTTGTAACTTGGAATAACACCTTCCACTCTTCTAGCACCTATAATCCAAAAAAAGTTACAAAAATAAGCATGCTTCATTGCTTCATACCTTATAAATATTTCATATAATCAATCATTCATTAGCAATATAAGAGAATATATATGAAGAATCAAACAAAAAATACGAAATTGCTCTCTAATTAAAAATCGAAAATTGCTCTGTACAATTTGAATTTTAACATCAACATACAAATTCTAGTATCAAAAATCAAAATCATCATACAAATCATTAGATCAGGAAATATAATTTTAAACACCCAACAAGGAAAGTAAAAAAATAAATAAAATATGCTTTGAAAAATCAAAAAACAAGATAAATGATGTACGTACCTTGACAATTTGAGGATTTTTTGGCTGAATACTTTGAGTAATAGAGTARATCTACAAATTTTAGGAGTGAGAAAGATAGGAGTGAGAGTTTGTTGTGGCTGCCAAAGTCACTCAGTAGTCAGTAAGGAAGAAATGAAGAATAGTTAGGGTAAATCGTGACTTGTGACTTGTGGCTGCATACTTTGAGTAATATAAGACTTGGGCTTTTTAATGGGCTGGACCAAAATTTTATATTAATGGTTCCAAATACCGGGTACCCAGTACCAGTACCAGTACCAACCGGGTACCCAATACCAGTACCACCGGGTACCCCAGTGGGTACCGGGTCCTAATTTTTGTTACCCAGAATCGGAACCGATCATGACCGATTCCTCTTTTTTGGACCCAGAACCGGCGGCTTCGGGACCGGTACCGGGTACCCGGTTTTCTTGCTCACCCCTACCGGTGGTTGCGAGGTGGCTTAATGGTGGTGGGTAGTTGTTTGGGGCAAGGGTAATAAGGGAAATGTTGATGAAACATGAACTTTATTTTTAGTCCTTTTGGACTCCTATTAGCATTCCCGTGCAACCGTCAATCGTTGTAGCTTAAAAATGTAATTGCATGCAAAACCAAGTTACAACTATAGGTAATATTCTTATACAAAAGATGCATCCAACAATATTGATAAAGTAAACACAATAAAAACAACGTGCACTTTCGTGGTTGAATTGGACAAATAAGATGGATAGTTCAACCTCATTTTACTTAAACATTCAAGTAGTGTTGTTCAGCAATACTTGCTGTCAACTAGTACATTGTTGAACACTAGTTGAAGTAAAATAAACTTGTTTGTTGTGTTCAACAAGTTTATGTTACTTGGTAAGATTATATAAAATCCAACAAAAATCAAAGGTCTCACCTTCGTATATAACGGTCGATATCTAATGTCACTTGAGTTTGTTTTCGTGTGTTTGACAAAATAAACCGATGGAAAATCCTTCACACGGCCGTGCGAGTTTCTCTACTCAGGCCAATGCTCTGCTTCGAAAGAACTTAATTTATCAGGTTTGTTTCGTCATCTTTTTTCCAATTTAATGCTTTCATTTCATCTTAATCTTTCGCTGTTAATTCTGCTCAATGTTTTGACTCTTGCTGATTTACATGATGTGTAGCTGTTATTCCTTGTTAAGATTATTTATATTTTAAAGGAAATTTTGAGCAATTGAAGTTTTAATGGTGAATTGGTGATTGATTTGTTAACTTTGCTTCATTTTATTTAAGGGTAATGTTATATACTTCCTTTGTTTCTAAAAAATCGCTTTACTTTGGTTTTTTCGAAAACCTTGGCAATATTTTGGTGAGTGACGTGGTGCGTTAGTGGCACAAAAAAAGAGATATAAAGTAATTAAAATTGGTATATTGATGAATATTTTAATAAAGTTTGCGTAGAAAATGAGTATTTTATTGTGATCTCCACGTAAAAAAGAGAAAAATGAGTATTTTAATAGTGGYCTCCATTCCAAAATTGAAAAGTAAGAAAAGTGAGACAATTATTGTGAAATTTTTATAAAAAGAAATTGAGRTAATTTTTAAGAAACGGAGGAAATACTTACTTTGTTTCTTGTTTGATGCATCAATTTCTATTTTAGGAAATTTCAAATTAGATACATCACTTTTGTTTTGCAAATAATTTCCTTTTATATCTCCAATCATTTAACCTTTTTTTTTCTTTCTCGTTATCTCGTTCCTTTCCAATTTTTGTCTTGGAGTCCTTAAATTCACACATAATACATCGAAAAAGAAACGAAAGAAGTACTCCCTCCGTTAGGTATTACTTGAAACATTTTAATTAGGGAGATTTTCTAGGCAAAATTTTTTAATTGTAAATAAAAGTATATGATTAGAATAAAATAAGAGAGAGAAAAGGAATAAAGTAATGAGTGGGTATAAGATTAAGAAAAAGTAAGAGAGAAAATGAATAAAGTAATAAGTTGGTGTAAGATTAATAAAAAGTAAGAGAGAAAAAATAGTGGAAAACTGAATAAAGTAGGAAAAATTTACCAAAAACGGAAAAAGTGATAATTGTTTCAAGTAATATGCAACACCCATTTATAGCAAATGTTTCGAGTAATACGTAACGGAGGGAGTATATARACTTTTGGTTAAAAGTTGCCAAAAGTACTCCCTCCGTTATACATTATTTGCAACAAATGGACTAGGAGATTCCTACAAAATTTGTTAATGATGGATGAAGGTGTAATTTGGTTAAAATAGCATGAAGAAATAACACGAGATTAGATAAAAAGAGGGAAAGAGAAGAAAAGAACARAAACAAGTACAAAATGGTGGGAACCATAACTTTTTAGAAAAAAAAAATAGAGAAAATGTTGCAAGTATTGTGTAACATCTATTATTGGAAAATGTTGCAAATATTGTGTAACGGAGGAAGTATATAATTCGATAATGGTTAAATTTGATATGACAAAATACTACATTTGATTGATTACAAAATGTATTTTATAGATTACTAATAGTGATTTTGTCGCATTTGATAGATCATCAAACTGACTTTCATTCTGATTTTTATTAAAGGCTTTATTTGGTTGGGCAAAAAACATTTTCAATGTAAAATGATTTTCATGGAAAACAATTCACATTGGAAAACAATTTTTGTAGAAACAATTTTCCTTTGGTTGCATGTGAAAAAAGTGATGGAAAATAGGGAAAATGAAGGGGATAGGATGTAAGGAGGTAGTGTGAGAGGAGTGTGCAAGAGAAGGAAAAAAAATGGTTTTCCAATATTGCAAGGGAAATTTGACTTCGATGGAAAATGGTTTTACACTCTTTCGTATACCAAACAATGTAAAATTGAAAAGGGTTGAAAATACTTTTCATGAAAACTGTTTTACACTCTACCAAACARACCCTAAGTTTAATTTTGAGTTTTACAATGTCTTTCTCTGATTTCCATTGTTCGAATATGACAACATTGCCAAAACGAGGTGCATGGGATCTATGGGATCTTTGTGGGGAAAAGACTAATAAGGCTTCTGTGTACCAAGATTGGTACATAGCTCCCATGTATCAATCAGCCCTCGTAGTTCTCTATACATATGAGCATCGTAGTAAAATAATATTGTAATAAGTCATAAGTGTTTGATTTAACTACAGGCAATTGAAATAGGGTAAACTAAGGTCGTGATGTGACAAGGGGAAATTGTTATGTGCACATCTGTTATAAGCACGCCTTAAGTGAGAGTACAATATATGTGATATTTTACAAGATTATTTGGAAAATTTAAGTTCTACTACCAAGTATATATTACGAAGTATAAAAATATTTCAGCATGTATATTATCCAGTTTTTGTTTATACCAAGCATGAACTTGATACTTCTAAGTTCTTAGAGTTCATATTTGTTATTTTCATTTGTATGGTTTTATTTTGTTTTATTTTTCCCCCTCTTGGAAATAGTTTTGGTTTTCTACTTGAATAGTTTTGGTTCATGGGTTATAATTACTGACATCTGCTTTTCAGTTTCTTTGTCTAATTCTCTTTCTGGATTTTTAGACATATAATGGAGAAGGTTAATGTTTTTTTTATGAGGAGTGTCTTAATTTTGCTGCTTTTACATCTTGCAGAAACGGAATAAAGGAACAAGTTGTTGCCTCATACACTTTCCAGTTTCATTTTGTATTTTTCTGTTTGTCCTGCAAAGAATGATCAACATTGAATTTAACAAAGACAAATACAAGTGTGGTTGTGCACAAGTCAATGGTACTACTGAATGTGGGATTGAATATTCCACAAGCGATCAAGCTTTCGGTTGTTCCATTCCTAATCCCCCAATATGGCCTGCCTTGCTTCAAGTCCCAGAACCTCAATATCGCGCTGTTAGAAGTGACGTTCTTACGTTTCCAGACTTGCCTTCTGAGTCTTGTAGACAGACAGGCTCCTGTCCTGTTACTGTACTTGTGACTGGCAATAATCAAACATTCGGGCAAAGTACAGCTTCTTTAACTGTGTGGTTTGCTCATTGTCTGCCTTCTGATTATGTTGTATCATGGAAGCTGATTATGTGATATTGGATCTTTCTAGGCTTGGCCAGTAACCTGCTTCCGGCATCCCCTTTGAACTCATCTGACCTTTCTCTCACTTTGGGGAGCATTGTCTTGGTGAGCGAGTACGGAGTAGTGGACACTCATTCTCTTTTCTATATATTTGTGGAAATAACACGAAATTTTCTTAAAATKACCTGCTTCAGGGATCAGCTTCGAAGCCAGATAGGCAGAATTTTCTCGATCCTGCATACACCTCAGGCCTCCCCGTTTACTTTGTTCAACCACGCTGCCAGTCTAATTTGTCACTTTCTATTCCCATTGAGGCTATATCATCAACGCAGCAAGGTATAGCTAGCTATCTGGCTTTCTATGCTATAATCGAACGTCGTTGGTGAGATGGATGTTGCATTTGTTGTACGACGACTTGGTATGCTAGTTATATGCTCTTGCAATCTTCTAGAATAACAGTGCTTAAAATTTCCAAGTAGATACACCAGTGCTCGAAAAGAGGCATTGTGTGAAAGTTATATTACTTTACTTGCTCTTACACACATGCACAAGCTGTCTTGCACTCACACATTCGGAGTATATACTCAATGAAAAAGAGTGCTCCTGTCCCAGTGTTCATGTTGTAACTCTGGACACTTGTTATTGTCAGACTTCATATGCTTTCAAGCATATATATTTGGGGCTAAGTATGCAAGCATTGAATATTTGGCAGCTAAAAATGTTGTTGTTCAGAGATTGATATAAAATAAAATCTTATACATTCAAGATATTGACAACTAAAGGACTGTCGTAGTTTTAGTTATGTCAAAATAAACTCTATTCGGGTTCACTTATGAATTTTATACATGCAGTTTCTCTCACTCTTTTTTCTCTCCATTGTGAATCTTCTTTTTATGTCTTTTCTTGTTTGCAGATGCAACATGTGTTCCTGGTCTTCATCTATGGCGGAATAGTTCAGCTGATATTAATGACGAGCTGTACAAGGGTTACCATAAAGGTAACCCGGAAAGTGAGACGAATGAATTTATGGCGGGTAAGGTCTTGTAACAATTTTGAAACTATTTCAAGCATCTTTGTTTGCCATTAATCATATTGATTATAATTACAGCATATGATTTCCTCAATTCGAACATGAACAACTTCAATGTGAGCATATGGTATAATTCAACCTACAAGGATGACACTGGATTTTTTCCTGCTTCATTGATACGTGTACCTCGCCAAGTGAATCTGGTATTTTCATTGAACTTAAAGCTTCTTGCTTATAAATGCAATCACCAAGACTTGTTTTTTGTTGATTGCTTATGGGATTGTTTATTAATGTTCTTGTTTGTTTGTTTGTTTGTTTATTCCTTGTCTGCCCATGAAAACGTTCCTTGTGTTTTCGTGTTTACCTTTTCTGCACTGTCAATTGTAACTTGTGCTCTTTAATTTCCTCAACTGGAAGACATAAAATCTCTAGTGTAATGCACTTTAAATACTTTAGAATGCTTCAAAAGCTTATAGATGAAATTTCTTATATGATATTTATTTGAGGACATGTATCCATGTTAAATACTCTGCAAGATACAATCAGAAATGAAGTTATTCGTGGAAAAGTTGGTGGATATTGCAAGCAAGATAAGTGAAAACTGTTTGCGTTGGTTTGAGCATGTAAGACGGAGACCTCAAGAGGCAGCGGTGCGAAGAGTGGAAAAGTGCGATCAGGGAGATTTTAAACGAGGTAGAGGGTGACCGAAAATGACTTGGTTGGAAAGAGTAGAAAAGGATCTCAAATAGTTGGATTTACAAGCGGATGATGCTCTCGATCGTAGGGAGTGGAGGAGGAAAATTTATGTGGATGACTTCCCGGAATAATCACTTTTAGTTCATGTTAGCCGACCCCACTTATGGTATTAAGGCTCTGATTGATTGATATTCATGCTAAATGCAGAATATAACTTCTTATGCCAGCCTTCGGAAATCCATTTTGCTTGATTTTACTTTTGACAGAGGAATAAATCTCATCAAATGTTGATTGGGATGTCCAAGAATGTATGCCTTCTTTAGTTCTTTATTTGAATTTTATCCTACTTTGGATGCAGGGCATGATTAAAGTTTAGGAAAGTACGACGAGACTCAAATATATGCAACTAATCGCTTTCAAGTTTTAATGAACATCAGAATATCCTACATGAATTTATTGAATATATCCAGTGATAACGTATGATGGATGTAAAAGGTCACCACTTATTGCATGAATTTGGTGCTGTTTATAGAGTGTGGTGGCTCAAGACTTGATGTTATGGAGTGTATGGCTATGCCTAGAGTCTTATGCGCCATTTTTAGACTTGATGCTTTGAGTTTCTATATTTTTGCGGATGCATTTTTGTATATTTCTGTAGAACTTATGAGTTTATTTCTCATATTACAGGTTTCTAATGCCTACCTACAAATTCTTCTTGGACCTAGTACCAACATGTTTCTTGAGTTTGTCAAAGAAATGCCAAAGCCAGCAACTCGATTGAGCTTCGATATATCATCATTACTTGGCGCCCATCTTTTCACATATGTCATTATAGCACTATTTCCTGTTAGTATGCATGGAGCTTTCTCACGTTTAATACTTTATGTTTGAGTGTCTCTTGGATTCTTTCTTTACCATTATACTACCATATATTTCTATAACTTTTGTGAATAGTTTATATGTATATATAAGAAATAACCTTGAGGCTTAGAGTAACATAGGTTAAAGATACAAGTTGCTATGATAATTCATCATACCTTACATTAAATGGAATAAAGTAGATAATTTTCAGTATCTTAATGAAGTCTAGATATTGTTGTGGCCGAAAGTTTTCTACGGAAATGTATCCTAATTTTCACATCCATCGATTATAATTTTGTATGTCCATAGCTTTTATTTCGGTTTTGTGATTTCTTTTCCATTTTTTTTATCTCTGTATTCTTCTAGAGATTCTGGAACTTAATTTGATACTGGCACAACACAACTTCAGGTTTACTGGTTTTCATGTGATAGGCCAAAAAAAAAAAATCAATAATGGATGTTAAAAGATATAACATTTTAATGGTCTATTACTTTGAAACTTATGACAAGAATCAAGACATCTTTTTACTTTTAAAAGAAAAATATTCTGTCTTGGTGCAGGTTGTGCTAACTGCTATGGTCTATGAAAAACAACAACGATTGCGTATCATGATGAAAATGCATGGACTTGGTGATGGACCATATTGGACGATATCCTATGCTTACTTTCTAGCTTTATCTATGTTCTACATGATATTTTTTGTGGCATTCGGATCCCTTATTGGTGAGCAAATTTTTATGTTTTAATTTAAATCGAGGATATTGTTTTGCATTCATTCTTTCATGCCTTGTGTTGTTACTTGTAGGTCTAAAAATCTTCACCGCAAATGACTACAGCATCCAATTTGTATTCTATTTCATTTATATAAATTTGCAGATTTCAATGGCATTTCTTGTGGCACCTATGTTCTCGAATGTTATACCAGCAAGAGGTTTGTGTTTAGGATCGATAATCCATTCTTTGTTCTTACCATGCAGCATTCTGCAGAACTGTCTGTTTATGCTGCTAATGTCTTGGTTGCCAACTTCTTGCAGGTGTAGGTTATTTACTGACCTTTGGCAGTGGGTTACTAGGGGAGTATCTTTTTCGATTTTTTATTCAAGATACCTCATTTCCAGGTAAGTTGCCATAATCTAATTTCTTTTTATTTATAATATCGGGCGAATACCATTTTAGCCTTTCTTATGTGTCTTCTTTTACGATGATTTGAGCAAATCCCTTCTGGTGAAAGTATCTACACATATAATTGGTCAATGTAGCAAATATTAGGGAACAGAAGGAGTATTGCTTGAGTTTCTTGGAAAAGAAACTAAATGTAATTTTATTTTTGATGAAAAAAATACTAACTAATTAATTAGTCATTTTTTTTTTGTATTTCTTAGACCTGACTTTACTGTTCGCCTTTTTTGGATTTGGCAAATGCATCAAAGTTGCTCTCAATTATTTTATTTGTGGCACTAATATTTTCCACATTTTTGCTCTAGGAGGATGGATTATTTTCATGGAGCTATATCCTGGTTTCTCTCTTTATCGAGGTTTGTATGAGTTGGGGCAATATTCTTTTATTGGAGGTTATATGGGAACCCATGGTATGCGATGGGAAAACTTGAGTGACAGCAGGAATGGGATGAAAGAAGTTCTTATCATCATGTTTGTTGAGTGGCTGGTTGTGCTCCCTATCGCCTTTTACGTTGATCAAATTGTATCATCTGGAAGTGGTGTGAAGAGAAGTCCTTTATTTTTCTTCCATAGCTTGTGGAGAAAGTCCACATCTGTTGCAAGGAAGCGTAGTTTACAAAAGCAAGGATCAAAAGTCTTTGTTGAGATGGAGAAAGCTGATGTTGTGCAAGAGGTCTTTCTCTTTCTTAGCTCTATATGCTTCATTCTTCACAATCTTAAAGTGTGTAGTTCGAAAACTAGGGAACTTTCCTATTTTATTATCATCCCTTCATGGCCTTGAATCCATGAAACCTCCTAGGTGCTTCATGAAATCACGACTTCCACACCCTGCATGTCCGTTTGCAGAAAAACTCGGATAAAACTGATCAATAATAGATCTTCGTGACATAAATAGACATGTAAAAGTGTTAGACTCATCGCATGCACTATTTAGAGGCATAGAGAACTAGACAAAGATTAAAACTACCAATTTATCAACAAACTTCTCTAAGTTGTAGGTGCTTGGTTTATATTTTAACTTAGACCATGTGATTGTATTGTTCACTTTTCTGCAATACCATACAGAGGGAGAGGGTAGAACAGATTTTATCAGAAGCAAGTTCAATAATGTCTATAATTTGCAACAACCTCAGAAAGATCTATCCCGGAAAAGATGGAAACCCTCCAAAGGTTGCGGTCAAAGGATTGTCTCTCGCTGTGCCAAGTGGTGAATGCTTTGGGATGCTTGGCCCAAACGGTGCTGGGAAAACTTCCTTCATCAGTATGGTGAGAATGTTGCACTTGTTTTTTTGCAACATGTGTACCTTACCGGACTTCTGCTGAGAATTGTTTTTAAGTATATGTATGACTTAATGATCCTGAAACATAAATGAATGAAAGCATTCAGTTGGCATTTAAACTTAACTTGTTACAACATTTGTGGACATAGTATGATTTTCTAACCATTGCAGACTAATGATGAACAATACATTTTTCTTTTTGACCTTCCTTTTAGATGATTGGGCTCACGGAGCCAACYTCTGGAGCAGCRTTTGTCGAGGGTGCAGACATTTGTTCTCAAATGAATAAAATATACAACAGCATGGGTGTTTGCCCTCAACAAGAGTACGATTTGTTGATCCTGATCCTTTATCCAATAAATGTGTAATGAGTCTGACATGTATACAGAATCAATTGATTTATGCTTTCGTTGCTGAATCCAGCCTACTTTGGGAGACTCTAACGGGAAGAGAGCATCTGGTATTCTATGCCCGACTTAAGAACCTCAAAGGTTCTGCCTTGAWGCAGGTCAGTCTATTGAAACTGCTGTTAGAAGATATTTTTGAGTAGAAAAACGGGGTCAGTACTCGTAAGAAATCATTTTATATCTAATTAAATGGTTATTTAGTTATGAACATCCTGAAATTTGTTTGAAAGGATTTCATAATTCATATACATTAGGTTGTGTTTGGGGAGATAGATTTCATTTCAAATGCATCATTTGAATTATGCAATTTGAGTATTTCAAATGATATGGTTTACCTTGTCGATCATATGAAATCCTTACCTCCATGCTTATTACTCAGTAGTTGTAGCATTTGGGCAAATTCCCCACTTGAAATTCTTGGACATCCAAAGTTCCAAACACTGTAATTGTCCCAATTCCAAAACCTCAAATGAAATTCTAGAATCCAAACACACGGTTACAATATTTCTATCTTCATTTTGTTCTCATCTTTTGGTGGTATTTATTGAATAGTAAAGTGTGATCCTAGACTTTAGAGGTGAAAAATGCAGATAAGTCCATCAAGAGTAAGATTCCCTTCTCATCATAATGATCTTATTGCATCTTAGTTTGGGATATCCCAAAATCATATTCCTGTTTCGCTGCATACCTTTTTCTCCATCCATCACACCAAACATATTTCTCTAAGCATTCTTTTGCTGTCTGTCACTTCTTCCTTTTTCTCTAAGCTGATTGTATGGGCCGTTCCTTGAAATTATAGTCATTGTTAGGACTACCAAACATGTAAGTAATGCAGAGAATGATTTACGAGATGCTGTGTTATGTGCGTGCAGGCGGTTGAAGAATCTTTAAAAAGCGTCAACTTATATCATGGGGGTGTTGCCGACAAGCTAGCTGGAAAATATAGTGGAGGAATGAAAAGGAGACTTAGTGTTGCTATATCATTGATTGGGGACCCAAAGGTCAGTGTACTGATAGTTGAATCTCTGATTTCTGTTGTCCAGTTTCTCAAAGCTACGCCTTATGACTGTTGTTGTCCAGTTTAGATAACTAACTGATCCCCTTACTTCCATAGGTTGTTTACATGGATGAACCCAGTACTGGATTAGACCCTGCTTCAAGAAAAAATCTCTGGGCTGTAGTGAAGCGAGCAAAACAAGGCAGAGCAA